>CAUYRT010061203.1:0-33614 GCA_963574885.1 Lepilemur ruficaudatus
CCTGTAGTCCCAGCTACTTGGGAGGCTGAGGCAGAAGGATTGCTTGAGCCCAGGAGTTTGAGGTTGCTGTGAGCTAGGCTGATGCCACGGCACTCTAGCCTGGGCAACAGAGTGAGACTCTGTCTCAAAAAAAAAAAAAAAATAGAAATATTGTCAGAGAAATAAGATATTGCATCCCCCAAATGGAACAATGCTATTAAAAAGGGGGGTGGGGGATTGATAAGAAAGTACTGCCCTGGGGGACATTATGCTAAATAAAATAAGTCAAGCACAGAAAGACAAATACCACATGATACCATTTAAATATGGAGTCTAAAACAGTCAAACTCAAAGAATCAGAGTAGAATAGTGGTTACCAGAGGGCAGGGGGGCAAGGGTGTTAGGGGAAATGGGAAGATGTTGGTTGAAGAGTACAAAGTTTCAGTTAGGCAGGTGGAATAAGTTTTTTGAGATACATTGCACAGCATGGTTAATTATAGTGTATATTTCAAAATTGCTAAGAGTAAATTTTAAATGTTCTGACCACAAAAAAGTATTCAAGGTGATGGACAGGTTAATTAGCTTTATTTAATCTTTCCACATTGTATATATGTATTATAACATCACATCGTACCCCATAAATATATACAATTATAACTTGCCAATTTACAATAAAATTTTAAAATTCTTAATAAAAATGTTTAAAAAATTAAAAGGGATGGTGGATAATAAAGTACTCTAGTAAATTTAAAACACAATAACATTTTAAAATTCAAAAGAAGAGCTGGAAGATGGAAATATTTTAGAAGAATAAAAAGAAGTAGAAAATGGGAAAGGAAAAATAAAATAATCCCAAGGCAAAAGCAGTACAGTTGGCTTAGAGAACAGAGTGAAGAAGGATGATGGACTCCTGGAGGGTGTCTCCAGTGTAAAAAATAGACTACCTGATGTGTTTGAATGTTTTGGGAGAATTGGGGATAAATTAATTACAGATACTTAAATGCTAAGTACTTAAAGTTTGTGTGGAGAAAGAGGCAGTTAACTTCAATCAAAAGAAAGGAAATACAATTATATTATGCTAATTGGATAAACTATGAATAATATGTATACCTTTGTAATATAATAAATAATGATTTACCTAAATAGTATGATACAGATATATTGAGGGATGGAGGATTGAGAAATACTAGAGTGTTTATGAAGAGGCATTGGAGTATAAATATATATTATTTCCGGGCTGGGCGAGGTGGCTCACGCCTGTAATCCTAGCACTTTGGGAGGCCGAGGCGGGCGGATCACTCAAGGTCAGGAGTTCGAAACCAGCCTGAGCAAGAGCGAGACCCCGTCTCTACTAAAAAAAAAAAAAAAAATAGAAAGAAACTAATTGGCCAACTAAAAATATATATAGAAAAATTAACCAGGCATGGTGGCGCATGCCTGTAGTCCCAGCTACTCTGGAGGCTGAGACAGAAGGACTGCTTGAGCCCAGGAGTTTGAGGTTGCTGAGACTCTGTCTCAAAAAAAAAAAAAAAGAATTAGTAGTATGAACAAGCTATTTAGCAATATGGAGATAAATCCTAAGAGATTTAAAAAAAAAAGATTGTGTCTGAGAAGTAGAAATTGAGAGTGTAGAGGGCTGGGGGCAGGGTCTGCTGTTTTTCATTAATAAGCTTAGTGACACAATTTTATGTTTTAAATGTAATATATTGATAGAAATAAAAATGAATATGATTGATGTAGTATTTCATTTACTTGAAGTAGTCATAGAAGAGGAACTATTTTCATTAAGTATTGTAATATATTGGGAAACCAACAATACCAATTTATTACACCTCTAAAAGGAACTAAAAATTTTCCCTACTTTTGTACTAACTGTACCTACCATGTTTTCTTATTTTAGAGACCCTAGTAACTTGTCAGCAGTAGTGGCACCAGCAGTTCTAGAAACAGATAATATTTTGGTCCCATACATTGTTGTTACCATGGTGAACACCAGTGAGTGATGGCATGGTGCACTTAGGTGGCTTTGTAGGCAGTAGAAAGCAGAAAATCTAAAGGGGGCTGAGTAGAAGGGAGCATTCTAGCATGGAATAAAGGAGAGGGCTCATATAAGACATTTCCAGAATATGCTCAGAAATAACTGGAAGGAATTCTGTGTGTGTGTCCCTGGCCATAACCAGCAGAAGCACAATCCAAGAAAATCATCCTGATCAATGCTGTGCATCACTCCAGTTTGTTCTCCTGGACTGGTGTGGCCTTGCCAAGTGCTGGATAGGTCAGAAAGTATGGGGTGGAGGAGTAAGAAAGGGGCATCCAGAGAGCAATTTGATCACTGGAAGGGAGAAGAGATGGGGGCCTGTAGACAGAGCTGGCAAAGCATTGGTCCCAGATACATAAATTAGCACTTGCTTCCTAACCTTCTGACTTCCACGTTTAAATTTAGAGAATGTTCTTCCTTTTCTAACCATCCCCCACCAGGGAATTTTTCAGGCCTCACAAAGAAGAGGACCCAGGCCACGTGGGAGGGTACACTCCTGTGCTACTCCTTTAGAGGAATGGAGTAGGGAAACCTAGTTACAGGGAAGCAAGGAAAAGGGACAGAAGAGTGGGTACTGTGTAAGGCCACTCCTGTTTGTAAGTAGAACAACTCTGATATGACCTGAAGGTCTAGGAAGACCCTAGATCAGAAATCTTTTATCCCCTGCCTACCATGGTGACCTAGATCTCACCATTTGCACTTCTTTGGGCATCTCAGCATCACCTGTCATGGTCAGAAAGGAATCAAGTAAGGGCCAGGCATGGTGGCTCACGCCTGTAATCCTAGCACTTTGGGAGGCCAAGGTGGGAGGATCGCTTGAGGCCAGGAGTTCAAGACCAGCCGGAGCCAAGAGTGAGACTCCATCTCTACAAAAAATAGAAAACTTAGCTGGGCATAGCACCTATAGTCCCAGCTACTCAGGAGGCTGAGGCAGGAGGATCACTTGAGCCCAGAAGTTTGAGCTTGCAGTGAGCTATGATGATGTCACTGCACTCTAGCCTAGGCAGAGCGAGAACCTGCCTCAAAAAAAAAAAAAAAAAGGAATCAAATAAGGATTCAAGCAGGTGCCTGAGGAGCCTCTCCCATTCCCCTTTTCCCTTTCCCTGGTCCCCACAAACATATATTGTTTTGATCTCAGTCTCCAGGTATAAAGATAGTAAGACAAAGTTCCTACCCTCAAAGAGCTCACACTATTTTGGTGAAGGTTGGGAGTTTAAAGGCAGACAGGAAAACATAATTTTAGCATAATGGGGTAAGGTTAGGAAGAAGATATGTACAAATACAGAAGGAATGCATTTAAGTTAGGGAAGGCTTTCTAGCTTAGAAGACCCCTGACCTACAAGAAAAGTAAGTTATGTAGCGATGAACAGGGCAGAACAAGAGGAACTGACCCCTCCACTTCTACTGAGTCACCTCAAATTACATTCATTTTTGGGCAAACACCTCCCCAAACCCTTGATTCTAGTTGTACCAGTGCTTCCCTGTCACCCTTCTCCTTACCTTGGCCTGAACCTTCATTCAGTCTCCAGTCAGGCAACCATCTTATAGGCACACTACACTCATGGTAGCCACATTCTGTATTCTAGAAAGGAACTGTCTAATATCAATATAACATATTCTAGTGGCCACATTTAAGAAATAAAAAGCAAGTGAAACATTTTGATAATGTATTTTATTTAACCCAATGTATCAAAAATATTTAAACTTTAATGTTTTAAAAGTATTGAGATTTTGTTTTTTATATACTAAGTATTTGAAAAACTGTATATTTCATACTTATATTTCATACAAACTGTATATTTCAAGCATACCTCAGTTCAGACTAGCCACATTTCATATGCTCAATTGCCACATGTAGTCAGTGGTTACTGTACTGGATAGTGCAGCTCTAAAATTCTGCCCAGAGTGAGTGTACTTTGTGTTTTTCCATTAAAAGATGAGGCCCATCAGACTAAGGCATTACTACATATTTCCTCTAAGCCTCTGTACCCTCAATCAAGGCCTTGAAAACAATTCTGAAGAAGAGAAGACCTATGAAGTTTTAGCTAAAGAGTGAGCATTTCCTCTAGACACTAGACCTAGACAACCCTAAACTGATCCCTCACTTGCTGTTGTATCAGCTTTTAACAATCATATCCACAGTGCCTCTATGACACATTTGACCCAGCGTGTCTCCAGATTGTCCTCTGACCAGCAGGACACCCACTACAAAGACTTGAAAATTCACCAAAGTGACAGCATCTTCACAGGGAAGCCTGGTGAGAGGGTATCTAGCCCAGACGCTCTGGTTCTGGTTGGAGCTGGGCACCATTTGCCATTTGGGTCTGAAAGGGACTAAAATATACTTGGTGCAACATCAGACACCTTCTTGTGTTAGATTCTAGCATCAGTAGGAATCACATGGTAGGAATACACCACGTTGTAAAAAAAAAAAATCACATGGAAGAAAAATACTGAAACATTCCCACAAACTAGGAAAAGATTGTCTTTAAAAATCTGTTCAGAGAAAGAAACACGGGTTTTACAAGGGAACAGAATTTGAAATCCACAGAGTTCAATCCCCTTACTAAGTGAAGACCCAGAGGCCTAGAAAAGGGAAGTGATTTGCCCAAGGTCATTCAGCAAATCCCTTGTGGTTGTGATGAGCCCTGAAACCTTTCCACTACCTCCACTGTCTCCACTAACTGAAAAATATTTTAATAGGAAACATTATGCCATCTCCAGGGTACTTCCATAGTACCGACAGAGAATGACAGCCCTGGGAACACTGGTGAAATGCTCCCCTAACTCTGATTTAGGGGTCAGCAGCCCTGAATAGGCACTGCCTCGCCAGGGCGTAGTGCCCCGATTCCCCACCTCCTGTAGTTCTGGGCGGAGGATGCTACTGGGGCGGTTCTTTCCCAACTCCACATCTTCCGGAGCCTGGCCTGGGCCGGGCCAGCCTAGCCCCGCCGCTGTGACCCACTTCCTAGCTGCAGGCTGGACCAAGGGGAGGCCACACCCACGAGGGCAGCTCACAGAGACTGTGAGAAACCCAGCGGGAAGTTGCGTCCAGGAGGCGCGTGGGCGGCAGGTTAGTACCTAAAGTGCAGAGACGACCCCCGACCCTCTGACTGGGGGTGGGCTCCCCGGAAAGGTATGGCTCGGCTAGTCCCGTCTCCACGGTTAGCACCCGCCCTGCCAGCGCCGGCCGGGATGGGTCTGGCATCGAACGGCTCCGGCCCTCCAAGGGCCGCTGGAGACCCCCGTCTGACGTCCGGAGCTCGCTGGGGTCTCTCCGGGTGGAAGGACTTTCCATCGCACTGGCGGCTCCACAAACCGTCGGGGCTTCCGCGCAAGGGGAAGACATCCAAGCGCCTCAAAGCTCTGCTGGGCCCACGCTGCCACCCCGGAGAGGCCCCCTTCCGTTCCGGAGCCGAGTGTAGGCCCAGTCGGGCCCTGGAACCGCGCAGCCTCCGGGCCCTTCCGCACCGGGAACCGTTTCCGGGGCGGATGCTTTTTGCATCTGACCCGGCGCACTCGTGACGTGAAGGCCCAGACGGAAGTGCGGGTGGAGGATCCCAAGCCGGATCCCGAGCCGGATCCCGAGCCTGAGCCCGACCCCGGAGCAGGTCTCGGGGGCTGGCTCCGGGCTGTGGGGACGGCCGGGCCTGGCAGCAATGGCGACTCTGTGGGGAGGCCTCCTTCGGCTTGGCTCCCTGCTCAGCCTGTCGTGCCTGGCGCTCTCCGTGCTGCTGCTGGTGCAGCTGTCAGACGCCGCCAAGGTGAGTCCCGCCCAGCCTTCGCTCCTGACAGGAGCTCCTCCCCTGCCTCTGGCCTTGCGGAAACTGGGTCTGCCAACCTGCTGTCCACCCAGTTCCCCTCCCAGCCCTGACCTCCGGACACCTAGCTTCACAGCCCTGGAGAACCCCAACTCCCACCCCGAAGCCACCCGACTGCCTGGTAGCACTCTCGCCCTCAGCCCTTGGCAGCCTGGAAGTCACCGCCCCCACACCGCCTCCATCCCTGACGGTGCCCACAACCCGGACAGCAACTCTTCACCGCCTTGACATTTCCCTTCCCAGCCTCGACAGCACCCACCTCAAACTTTACAAGCTTTTCAACTCTGAGAGCCTTTAACTCCAACTTTCCCTTTTCTGACAGCCTATCCACTCCCCACCTGCCTCACAGGCTCCCCCATTCCCCAAGCGAATATGATAGGAAGCCTCCATCTGAGAGAAGCCTTCCCTATTAGGGACTAACTTAACGCATCCCTGAGCATGTTCCCTTCCCATTGTGGGAACTTGCCCCTCCTGGCAGGCTTCCCTCCCAATAGGGCCTACAAAGTATCTCTCACCAGCTTCATGTTCTCATCTAACTCCCTCCGCGGCCTCTTGGTCCCTTTTTTGCCTTCTTTCTTCTTGATAATTTAGTGCATAAGGGAAGAACCAAACTGCAATAGACGGGAGGTTGTGGCCTTCTCCCTGATTTGGTTTCTTGACCCTTTAGTCCCCTCTTGCTGCTCTTTGGTGCCCCTACTCTCCAGACTTGCCCTGGCCCTGTAAATACTTGTGCTTCCTCTTTGGTGAGCTAGCTCATTTTAAGGGAAAATAGAAGGAACTCACATTGGTATGATGGTAAAACAGAATGACATTGCAGTTTTAAAAAATAAGAACTTAATATCGTTAGGGTCTGAGGAAGACAGTTTAGAGGCAAGCAAATGTTTTTGATTGGGGGTTCTTTTTGAAACCTTCCCTACTTCCCACCAGAAACAGGGACAGTAGCAAATCTCCTGACTTTCAAAACATTACTGGCACCCTTTGCATCTCTCCCTTCATCACTTTATGTAGTGTATTTTAATCATGTTTTTATTTGTCAGTCTCCTTTACTAGGGTGTGTCTTGATTATGGGCAGGAACTGTGTCTTATCTGAATCCACCTCATTGAGCACGAGGTCTGGCACAGAGCAAATGCTCACTAAGTGGTTGCTGAATAGTTTATGAATTGTTAACAGCTCTGCCAGATGTATCATTGTATATAGGAGCAGTGGGCATGGTCCTCTGGAGACTAATGAGCCACTGCCTCCTCAAATAGATTCCCCTTTGCTGAGGAAGCATCTCCTGTTTTCTCTATCCAGATAGATATTTAGTCACCTCTTCCTCTATCTCTTGAAACTTGTTTTGTTGGTAGTTGTCCATTTTGTAAACCAAGAAATTAGAAGCAAGGTTTCCTGGGAAGGATAGACCAAACTGATCTCAGTTAGAATCAAGGAACTTTCTTATGTACTTCCTTTCTAGTTGTAGCTGGGTGCCTCTAAAACTTCATCCATTCTACAAGACTGTGGCCCAACCCTTTTTATCCACGTCAGCAAATTCTATCAAAGGGTGAAAGGATGGTAGGTAGAAGAATTGTGACTTTTTTTTAGAATAATTTTTAGTTTGATTCTTCCCGGTCCTTCTGTAATCATAATCAGCATTCTTATTTACATGCACAACTGTATGTGTCTTCCTATTGACAGGCACATAGTGATAGGTACATGGCATAGTTTGATTGTCATGTAACCCATAAATGTGGTTAATAAGTCACAGATCAGGTATTAGGCATTATTTTAAAATAATTTTGTGTAATGTACACTGATTCATTAGCATTACCGTAAAGGACTTACTGCTTTTAACAACTTGTATCTCTCAACGTTAAAGTTTTAAATGAATGGTTTTAGGATATTTGGCAGGGGATGTTTAGCAAAATGTGTATGGTGCAGTTTTTAAAAATATTTATGATAAACTGAACTGTCAACAAGCTATACTAAGTTTCCCTTTTGGTTACAGAATTTCGAGGATGTCCGATGTAAATGTATCTGTCCTCCCTATAAGGAAAATTCTGGGCATATTTATAATAAGAACATATCCCAGAAAGATTGGTAAGTATTCTGGATTATTGAATTTCCTGTCAGATTTCTTTCTGTGGTTGTCACTGTTAGTCCAGAATGTTCATGCAATGTATGGTTTTCTTTTTATGTGTGTCTTTTTAAGCAAAAGTGTCAAATTGTATTTCCATTTGAAAGAGAGTAAGTCCCCGAGTGTATGATGTCAGCCTAAAGGAATATAGCCAAAGCACTCAACCCAGATAGGCAGGGTTTCATGGGGGGATGGGACAGAATGTGTGGCACCTAAACTACCCATGGCTACCTTCCTGTGCCCCCTTAAGTTTTGGTAAGGGATCTTTCTCCCTCCTGCTTGTCAGTGGAAAGTAAGCAAACCACCTTTATCTGGGTTATCATTTTTACAACTTGCAGGTTTTGGTGATAACATTGCCAAGTATGGGAGACTATGTTTAAAAGTCTCATTTGATACAAGTTATAGGCATGCCAAGTTGGTGATCCCTTCAGCCCTGGGGCAGTCAAGCAGGCCTGTGATGAATGGGATCCTGACTGAGTAGCCACCAGTAGCCTTCTCTGTTTATCCCAGGAGACCTTGGAAATGATAGCTTTTTCTACATGTGTCATGAAATAGGTGGGAAGCAGTTGTGTTATAGCAGGATTAATGTGCTCCTTCTCATGGGATTATGATGTTTTATGGTTTGTAATCACAGTGGAAGATTGATGGGATAGGAATCCAAGAAAAATAGCTAGGAACTTTCACATGTACCTAATTTCACAATAGCCAACAGAGGTTTTGAAAGCATTTAGTTAAAGATATTCCAACCTGACTTTGAAAAAGAAAAGGCAGCCTTTGAGTGTGTTTAGTTTCTCTGATGCCATTGTCTGTTCTTCCCGTGTTATGCATTTAGGTTCAGCCTAATATTTGGTAAGTGTGTTCTTGAGAACTTCTTGTAAAATTCCATGTTCTACTTTAAATACTTTCTTATTACCAAGTGATTTGGCTATATTCTTATAGGTTTTATATCAGGAAGTTACTTTATATGATGCAAGAAAGTGCAAATAAATCTTGTTTTTGTTGAGATGGGGTCTCACTGTGTTGTCCAGGCTAGTCTCAAGCTCTTGGGCTCAAGTGATTCTCCTGCCTCAACCCCCCAGTAACTGGGTTTACAGACATATACAACTATGCCCAGCCATTTTAAGTTACTTCTATATATTTTCCAAATCTATTGAACACTTAGAATCAGTTTATTATTATCAGTAGTCGAATGAGACGCTTATTATTTGAGTGGCAAATGAACTCACTATTCAAGTGTTTAGTGCTAATGTTTTCACTAATTTTTTGTTATTTCAAGGCTTAGAACCCTATGTCATTCATTCCTGGTTATTGGTCAAAATAGGAAGCTTTGAAAATAAACTGTTGAAAACAAGGCTTGTTTGGGATTTTTTCTTCCTTTCCTCCCATTCTCCCTTGCTTCCTTCCTGCAGCTTAGCTTTTTACTGGGTGTAGGTTCCCAATTGGCACTGAAAAAGTTTAACTGGCTTTAGAAGGGCAGGCAAGTTATGATCAACCAGGTTGTTATGGCTTTATGAGGCTTCCAATATCTGTGAGGCCCTAGATATATTTTTACCTTCTGTTTTCTAGGCCTCTCAATTTGTCCAGTTGTTAGCTTTCATTCTTCATTGACTTATGCTGGCTGAGTTAAAACTGAAGAAAAGTTAAGAGTACTTTGGTTTGTGTTGGGGATGTAGTTTAAAGTTAGTAATGTCTTCCTTTTGGCACTAGGGGGAGGTGTTGTCTAGTTCCTAAAGTGGTTGAGCTCTATATCGGTCTAGCTTTGTTGATAATTACGGGTCACCCAGAACCAACCTTCCCGCTTCCTCTCAGCCCTGCATGACTTTTGCATAGCACTCTATTCCTTTTTGTTTGTCCTTCAAAACAAACACTCAATACTTACTCAGCATTTAGATTCCCAAGTAATTATTAGGTATTGTTGCTGAGGCTTCCAAAGCTGAAATAGGAAGCTGAAAAGGAGATAAGTCTTATTTTCCTGAGGTTCAGAGAGAGAAGGGGGGGCCTGACCTAGGAGGCAGGAGTCCTGGATTCTGGTCCTTTTTCAGCTACTAATTTGCTCAGTGACCTTGTGCAGGTGACTTCTGTAAGTGTTGGGCTGGATGACCTCTTTGATTCTGAGATAGATAGTCCCTGTTTGGGGATTTAGTTTCCTCTGCCCATTTTATGTCTGAATCCAGTTATATACATGCCTGGCCTTCTATTTGTTTAAAGCAGGTCTCATACTTTTATGGTGTAATTTGCAGGACCTTACCCTTATTTGAAATTCTATCAGTGGAGATTTAATTTTTCATTACTACTTTTGTTAAAATGAAATTACCTGTTAAGGATGACTAACTGAACTTTTATAATCTATATTAATACCATTTTGGGTTTTTTTTTCTAATGCCACAGTTCAGAGGCAACAGAACACGAAAAAGTACATTTTGATAGGGAAAGAGAAGGAATCAGTCTAGAGTATTGGGTGGCCCCAAGAAGAATTGGTGAAATAAGATAGGATGCTGTAGTAGAATGCTTGAGGCAGCCAGAAATGCCTAAGGAAGACATGCCTACAGGGAAGAGAATTGCCATGCAGCTGGCAGGAGGGCAGGAAAGCTTTTGCCTACTTTTTCTGAAGGCAATCAGAGTAGTAGACTCTTTATAGCTGAGGAGAGCAATAATTTAGTTATTTCTTGGAATTGATAGATTTCTAGGAAAACATTTTTGGTAGCTTTTTTTTTTTTTTTTTTTTTAAGAGACAGAGTCTTGCTCTGTCTGCCCAGGCTGGAGGGCAGTGGCCCAACCATAGCTCACTGTAACCTCGAACTCCTGGTCTCAAACAATCTTCCTGCCTCAGCCTCCTAAGTAGCTAGGACTATAGGTACATGCCATCATATGGCTAATTTTTTCCTTTTTTTTTTTTTTCCTAGGGATAGGTCTTGCTATGTTACCCATAGGAGTCTCAAACTCCTGGCCTCAAGCAGTTCTCCTACCTTGACTTCTAGTCTTAAAGTGCTGGGATTACAGGCGTGAGCCATTGCACCCAGCCTGAGACAATCTTATATGTGAATCTTATATGCCCCATCTCGCTTTAAACCAGTTAAAGTAGTTTTGCTTGGTAACTGAACAGTAGGACTTGATTTGTTAAATGGTTTTCTATCCTGTTTGGGAGTTTTCAGGTATATTTTTATAACTGTTAACAGTATTTCAACTTTGAAGGTAGACAACTACTATGTACATATCTTTATGGCTTCTTAGATGGTTAAATCTTACTGAAATGTTAATCCTGAGAGAGGAAATTATTTCACTTTGCCTTATTGATTATTTGTTCCTTATATTCTTTCATTGGGTAAGTTCAATGATTAATCTGGATTGCAGGAAAGTTTTGATCCTTGCAAGTAGAACACCCAGCCAGGCTTAAGCAGTATTTTATCTTTGTTTTTTCAGTGATTGCCTTCATGTTGTGGATCCCATGCCTGTGCGGGGGCCTGACGTAGAAGCATATTGTCTACGCTGTGAATGCAAATATGAGGAAAGAAGCTCTGTCACAATCAAGGTAAAAAATATATATGTGTGTGTCTACGTATCTCTTTTCTGCTTTTGCATGGTATCTAGACAAAACAAAAATTTAGATCCCTACCCCAAAAGGAAAAATGGGCCTGCTCTCTGCACGTCCCACTAAAATGCTTTGTGGATTAATTAGGATACATTAGATATGTGAAATGGCATGACAATGCCCTATGTATAATTGGCATATTCCAGAAAGATGTCCCAGCTTTCCTGTGGGCCATGCATGCCAAAGGCTAGTGAGAGAGCAGCATGATGAAGCCCTCTTCCCCCTGCCCTCCCAACACCTTGAAAAAATACCTATAGTAACTATTCTAGAAATATCACTTCTGGATTTTAAGATTTCCCATGTTTATTTCCTATAGGAAATGGAGTGCTGGTAACTCTTATCATCATTTAGATCTCTAATGACTTGAGTTCTTTATTATTGAACTATCGGCTCTTAGCTAATAGTTCTTCTCCCAAATTTTTTCATATGGCACTTTCCATTTCTTTCTCCAAAAAAGGCCTTGTAGGGAATCTATGGTGGTCAGTGATAATAATCAGAAAGATTTCTGCTGTGATTGACCCTGTGGGAGAGCTCCTGCTCCAACAAGGTGCTATAGTATAGAGAAATCCTCACTGTACTATTTTTCTAACAGATTTTTTGATGTATAATTTATATTCCCTAAAAGTCACTCATTATAAGTGTATAATTTTATAAATTTTAGCAAATTTAAAACTTTTTAAAATCCAGATTTAGAACATTCCCATCACCCCAAAAAGATCCCTCATGCCCATTTACAGTTAATCCCCATTCCCACCCCTTCCCACCGACAATCACTATTCTGCTTTCTGTCTACATATCTAGACATTTCATATAAATGGAATTACATATGTGGTATGACAATGTGGTCTTCTGTGACTGGCTTCTTTCACTTAACATAATATTTATCCAACTTGTAGTATGTATCAGTACTGCATTCCTTTTTATTCCTGAATAGCATTCCATTCTGTGAATATCCATTCATCAATTGATAGACATGTGGATTATTTCCAAATTGTTACTATTATGAATAATACTATCATGAATATCTGCGTTCATGTCTCTTTTTATGAGACAGAGTCTCACTCTCTGTTGCCCAGGCTAGAGTGCCGTGTCATCAGCCTAGCTCACAGCAACCTCAAACTCATGGGTTCAAGAGATCCTCCAGCCTCAGCCTACCAAGTAGCTGGGACTACAGGCATGCGCCACCATGCTTGGCTAATTTTTTCTATATATTTTTAGTTGTCCAGCTAATTTCTTTTGATATTTAATAGAGACGGGGTCTCGCTCTTGCTCAGGCTGGTCTCGAACGCCTGAGCTCAAATGATCTGCCCACGTTGGCCTCCCGGAGTGCTAGGATTACAGGTGTGAGCCACCGTGCCTGGTCTTGTGTTCGTGTCTTTGTGTGGATATATGTTTTCCTTTCTCTTGGGTAAATTTCTTAGAGTGATAAGTTTATGTTTAACTTTTTAAGAGACTGTCAGATTGTTTTCCAAAGTGGTTATACGATTTTACATTCCCACCAGCAGTGTATATAAAGGCTCAGTCTCTCCATACATTTGTCAACACTTGGTATTGTCTATTTATTTTATGGCCATTCTAGTGGGTATGTCACACTGTACTTTGTGTCAGCTCATGAATTAAGATCCCAAGAAAATCACTGGCTTAGAAAGTATTTTTGTATATCTAAATTGATCTAAAAGAGTGTTGTGTTGAAATTCACCTGAATTACATTTTCTGTTGGGGTTCTTTTAAGTTGTTTTGGCAGCAGTGCTGCTGAATCTAGGACACTGTGTTCTGTTGAAGAAAGAAATCTGCTGTGCTAGCATTGGTGACAAGTTATTAGCAGTAGGTGAAGATGGAGTTTTGAAGACTCTCCAAATGGATCCAGAAGACAAAATGCTTTTCCTTTCTTCTTTTTCTTTAATACTTTGGTGAAGAGTTTCTTGTATTAGTATCTGGTTTGTATAGAAATCCTATAGGCTTAGCAGATAATAAGTCTGCTTTACTATCAACATGCAAAGTTCTTATTTCTTGAGATGTAACTTCTTGAGCAGAGATATAACTTCTTTTCTTTCCTTTTCTTTTTTTTTCCTGCAAAGCACCACAGATTGATACTGAGAGATGTAACTTATTTTCAATTTCCTTTAGGTTACCATTATAATTTATCTCTCTATTTTGGGCCTTCTACTTCTGTACATGGTGTATCTTACTCTGGTTGAGCCCATACTGAAGAGGCGCCTCTTTGGACACTCGCAGTTGATACAGAGTGATGACGATGTTGGGGTAAGTTCGCCACCTGCCCTAGCTGTGCATGGCCAGTCTCTGACATCATCTGATGTAAAGTGCAGGTGAAAAATAGTTGCATATAGATGTTTGCTTGCTGGAGCAGATGCTCAGCTAGAGAAGCTAAAGACAGTTCTAATTTTAGTATATTTCCTTATGAGGAAATTGCTCTATATTATAAGGCCATAAATGTGGTGTTTTAAACTGATGATCCTTGGTAAGTGTGCCATACAAGGCCTTGCCCTCAGTACCAAAGGCACAATTTTCATTGACTTTCCATGTTTACATTGAGAAAAAGCATGTAAGATAGTTTCTGCTCAAGCTCCTGCCTGAAACACCGTTCCTGTCAGTGTCACCAAATATTTTAGAAGGCAGAGTGAGTGGTTTCAGTGAAGGGAAGCATGAAGACCATGCTTCCCTTGTTTCCCAAGATATTCTTTTCTTAGTGAAGTACAACTTGATAACCTGCTAATGTTTTATATTTCCTTTTTTCTACTGCGTAAAAAGAAATCTGTGACCTTTAACTCTAGAGAAAAATGAAACTATCACTCTAGATTCTCTTCCTATCTTTAAAACACATTTATATTTGTATTTACATTGGGTGTAATTAGTGTATAAATTGTTTCATGGTCTCCTTTTTGTCTTTAACACTACTTCATTAAAAAATGTCCAGAAATTGACATAGTCCACAAACTTGTTATTCAGTATAACTTAGAGAATTATATTGTTTGTTTTACCATTATCCTATTTGGGACTGTTTCTCAATTTTCTACTATTTCATTATTATATATAATTATTTTTGTAGAAATTTTTCTTTTGGATTATTTTATTAGACTATGTTCCTTAAAGTAGATAAAATTCACTGTAGTTTCAAGAATCAGTTCCAAAAGCCAAACCTGGAGTGAGTCCTTGCCAGTCACACTCACAAGTCCTTTTACTGTGGAATAGCTTGTGGACCTGTTAGTAAAAGATGGGAAAAGGGATCATTCTGACTGGATGGCTTTAGGTATAACAAACAGAGGTATATACAAACAGAGGCTGCTTTGTGGTCAACACATTGTTGTCTCATGAATATCAATGACAAACCCTCAATTTGGTCAAGATTGTATTTTTTTAGTCAAGAACTTTCATAAGAACACCTCTGCCTGCTTTTCCCTTGCTGCTTTTACTAACTCAAACAATGTATAATGAGTTAAGTTTTCTATACCAGATACTATGCTGGGCACTAGGAATAAAGAGATAAATAAAACAGAAACAGATATGTAAAAGAAATGACTAATGTTTACCCCCTTTTATTTTTAATCATGTAAGAAACACATATTTTAAAGAATTCCAGGAGGGGATTGATAAGGTGGGAGAAAGTTAAGACTAGAGTTTTGATGCAGTCAAAAAGCAGGCATAGCGGAAGCCCCTGGCAATCATCCGAAATAGAAATACGGGAGAGAACTTCGACTTTCTGGACAGTAGGATGAAGGCCAAAACATCTCATTTGGACGAACAGAGACGGACAGACCCTGGCTGGCGTCTGGGACACATACAAATTAAACACTCATAAAAACATTTCTGCTCTAATGCCTTGCAATTGTAAAAAGTTGTACACTAAAAATAAAAGGGTTTGTGGAAAAAAAAAAAAAAGCAGGCATAGTAAGGCTGTTGGGTGAGAGAGCTAGAAGGACAGGAAGTTGTATACCAGGAGCATTAGAGTCTCAAATACTGTTTCCATGTTCATTTTTATTCCATATTCAGAGTTTCTCAACTGTGACACGATAGACATTTTGGGTCAAATTATGCTTTGTTATGGGAGGGTGGTGGCTGTATTGTTCATTATAAGACACTTAATAGCATCCTTGACTTCTGTCCACTGGCTGCCAGTTGCACCCCTCCATCCCAATTATGGCAATCAGAAATGTCCATAAACATTGCCAAATGTCCCTGGGGGAGCAAAATCACCCCCACTTGAGAAATACTGACGTATGAGAATGTTATGTATCAAAGGCCACGTAAACCATTTTCCTTGCAGTCACATAGGTTGAAAGTTTGACTTAAACTACATCCTTCACAGCTGTGGTCCCCAACCCCCAGGCCATGGCCTGGTACCTGTCTGTGGCCTGTTAGGGAACGGGCCGTGCATTACTACCTGAGCTCCGTACCACCACACCACACCCCAACCTACCCCTGGTCTGTGGAAAAATTGTCTTCCATGAAACAGTCCCTGGTGCCCAAAAGGTTGGGGACCACTGCTTTAACAGCATTAATATCTGTTCCTGATTTTAGAAATAGACAATACAATACACACAGGACATGAAAGAAATGGATACACAAATGTGTAGGCAAAAACATGTAGGGCAGACATTTGATTGATGAGGTCACATGTTCATTAACCTTTTTGCTCACCAGTGATTGTTTCTGCCTATATGTTGACCATTTGAGAACATTGTCTCTGAGAGGCCTGGCTGACTCTTCTGACTCTTGGATATCTGTTAAACAGATTCTCGGTAGAGAGTGTTTTTCTGACCAGAGCTGTAAATTTATGGTAACAACTCTGTACAAAAAGAAGTTAAATTTAAATTCCTGCAGTTGTTGCTTATCCAAGATGTGGGTTATTTACTATTTATGTACTTTGAAAAATGCTTTTGTTAAATTATCAGTTTTCATTTCTTCCATTTTTGCTCTGTGTAGAGCCTTTTAAAGCAAATAAGTTAATACAAATAGTTAAGAAGCTCACAGCAAGAAGTCACAATATTTACTATATCATATATCCATGACACATTATCATTATTATCAAAGCATTACATTAAAACATGTTTTGTATTTATTGTAATTTTATCAGGTGTAAAAAGAACAAACATTTTAAAAGGGTAAATCTCTATTTGCATTCTCCCAGCATCCATGACCGTGTGCAGCTAGTTCAATCTTGTTCTGATAGGTGGAGAACAGACCCAAAGGATTAACTGGTTTGTTTAGTCTTTTAAATTTGTCCCTTAAGAAGATTTTTCTCTCCCACCTTGAAGAATAGATAACAGGACTATGAAACTGAGAGGTGCTTTACTGATAAAGTACATCTTACTTCCCAGTATTATTTATGTCAAAACAAACCAATGGTGATATTTTTCCCCCTCTGATCCTTGACTCAGGAGATATTTTATATACAATTTCATTGAAGCACCATATTCATATAGTGTCATTTTAATCTTCCTGACCAAAATCTGTGTTTTGAGAAGATACAACACTAAGTCAAGGTTAGTAGAGCTAAGTTTTAGTGTTTGTGCTAATTTGTTAAATGACCTTGGGTTAGTTTATTTCCTTGTGGGAGATCAGTCCTACAACTGTAGCCTTCCTCTTTGCTTACCTTCTTCCTTACGTCTTTGAAACGTTTTGAACTTCATAGAATTGTCTTTATCATTTTCATTTGTAAGGTTAAAATTTTAAAGTAGCCTGCAGTCCCAGCTACTTGGGAGGCTGAGGCAGGAGAATCGCTTGAGCCCAGGAATGCAGGACTATAGTGCACAGTGATCTTACCTCTGAATAGCCACTGCACTCCAGCCTGAGCAACATAGCAAGACCTGTCCCTCAAAAAATATATATAAATTAATTAAAAATAAATGAGTTTTGCATAGCCATTGCCCAAATTAAGTGAAAAGTTGAAGGAATCAGTAAAGAAGGCAAGGAAAGATTCTTTAGAGAAAACTCTTTGATATCTTTCAAATGTAAACGTTATGAAAATGTTTTGCTATAGAAAAAGAGCAGGTTTTATAACACTATATTGTTATAGTTGTGTTTAGAGTTATGTGGTTATATATAACTTTCCGTGTACATGCAGACTCTTGCCCTGGATTATATAATAGAGCTTTTTCAAACATGCACAGCAAAACAATTTTCTTTCCTAGAGGCAAAGCTTAGTTTAAGAGGTAAGACTTGTGACTTGGATCTTATGTTGGAACATTTGGAAGTTTTGCTAACCGGGGTTTTAGGAAAAAGAGATCAAGGAAAAGGCAAACAAAAGCAATAAATTACTATTGAACGCTTTTTGTCATTTAGGCAGCTGTGTTTATATCTCATTCATAGATAGATTAGCATGGTGGTTTCCTGTGTAATGACTACAAACATCCAGTTGCATTGGTTTACTTTAACCAGGGTAGGTTGGTTTCCTACACAGATACCTGAGTAACCCTTCAATAGCCTCTTTCCTAATGCAGCAACTTGCATGGAGGCCTCTGGGTGCTCAGAAATGAAAGATTCAAGTCTTTGTCCACTAGAAATGCTGAAGTATAATTCCTTACTGTCCTTGGTAATAGAGAGTAACTGTAGCACTGGAGCTGTGTCACTTTTCTTTACAGATTGGGAAAAGGGAGAAATGAGAAAGCTTTTGGAAACTGGCCCATTTTGTGTATGTGTTGAGGGTATAGGGGAAGATGAAAACAAACCAAGATAAGACCTTGTCAACTCATCTCCCAGAGTGAATGTGGCTCTAAGCTGGCAAATAAACGATTCTAATATAATGGAGTCAGGAAATTAAAAGACAGATCTTTCCTCTGCCACAGATTAGCTGTATAGTGTTGAATAAAGGAAGGAAAGGCCCTGCTTTCCATATCTAAAACATGGAGATAATAACATGAAAATAGATTTTCTTTTCCCTACTAGTCAGGGAAGACTTCTGTTTAACACAAATAACCACTGTCTTTGGCTTGGTCTCTGCTTCTTAAGGGAAACGGTCTTTGGAAATGGTGACCCATAGAAATACCCCTTCATTGCTGTTTCCTGAACCACCTACTTCTGATAGTTGAGTTCATCCTACTTTTTTTTTTTTGAGACAGAGTCTCACTCTGTTGCCCAGGCTAGAGTACTGTGGTGTCAGCCTAGCTCACAGCAACCTCAAATTCCTGGGCTCAAGTGATCCTCCTGCCTCAGCCTCCCGAGTAGCTGGGACTACAGGCATGTGCCACTATGCCTGGCTAATTTTTTCTATATATATATTTTTAGTTGTCCAGATAATTTCTTTCTGTTCTTAGTAGAGACAGGGTCTCACTCTTGCTCAGGCTGGTCTCGAACTCCTGACCTTTAGCAATCCACCCCGTCTTGGCCTCCCAGAGTGCTGAGATTATAGGCATGAGCCACCGCGCCCGGCCAAGTTCATCCTACTTCCTGATAGTTGAGTTCATCCTATTTCTGATATTTCAGTACCCAGGAGTGCTTAGCCAAACAGATGCTCTGTTTGAAAAGTCCACCTGCTCCTGTCTCTGTCATAGACTAACTGCTATTTTTTGTGTGTGTGTTTTATGCCAACCATGCCATCTCTGATGTTCTCCATTCCTGGACTTTTAGGATCATCAGCCTTTTGCAAATGCCCATGATGTGCTGGCCCGCTCTCGCAGTCGAGCCAATGTACTAAACAAGGTAGAATATGCCCAGCAGCGCTGGAAGCTTCAAGTTCAAGAGCAGCGAAAATCTGTCTTTGACCGACATGTTGTCCTCAGCTAATTGGGAATCAAATTCAAGGTGACTAGAAAGAAACAAAGCAGACAACTGGAAAAAATTGACTTGCGTTTTCCTGGGTTTTATTTTAATACCCTGTTGATTTCAAACTGGAAGATTCAAAACTGGAAGCAAAAACATGCTTGTGTTTTTTCTTGTTAACATATTAATAGAGACATTTTTAAAAGCACACATCTCAAAGTCAGCCAGTAAACCTTTTCCTATTTGTGACTTTTACTAATAAAAATAAATCTGCCTGTAAATTATCTTGAAGTCCTTTACCTGGAATAAGCACTCTCTTTTTCACCACAGTTTTAACTTGATTTTCAAGATAATTTTCAGGTGTTTTGTTTTTTGATGGGAGCAGGGAGGGATTCCTGGGAAGTGCTTAACAACTTTTTTCAAGTGTCTTTACTAAACAAACATTTGTAAATAGACCTTACTCTATTTTCAAGTTTCGTTTATCTTCTGCAATATAGCCAGCCTCATCAGTGCTGACTACCCATTTGACTTTTGCACCGACTGTATTATCTAGATATCTGGATGCCCTGTGGCTGCACTTCATGGTAAACTGGATTTGAAATGCCTGATGGCTCCTAACAAAATGCAGAATTTCTTCATGTACTGCGATGTCTGATGCAACGCACCCTAGAACAAAGTGGCCATTTGCTAGTTTACTCTAATGACGAAACATAGTCTTGATGTGTGTGGTCTTTCTCAGATTCTTCTAGTATCTTCAAGGACAAATCCTATGGACTTGGACACTGGCAATAAGGAAATTTCCTTTCAAACCCAAGCCTCCTTGGATTGATAGCATACACATATTTGTCAGCATTTCTGGTTGGTCACATTGAGAGGCAGCTGTTTGAACTCTTGTGTGTGGGCAGCTTTGAACGAGGATTAGGATTTTAGGAGCCTCTCTCTGAAAGGTATAACAGTTATTGGATAACTGGCTTTTTTCATCCTATGTCTTCTTTGGAATGTAACAATAAAAATAATTTTTGAAACATCAAAAAACAACAAAAAACTAAGCATGGAATAATTTGAATAAGAAGAAAGTCAAAAAATACAAATGTCCCCAAATGGGTAAGTTGGTTAAGTATGTTATGATGAATTAAAGAGCTGTATGGATGTGATCTTATTTTGCAGAAATATAATTATCTGAACATATATGTGCATATATGCACAGGCATGGTCTGAATGCCGTGTGTTAATGTGGTAGCAACAGTTAACACAGAGTGGGATTTTGAGTTTTCTCTTTGTGCTTTTGCTGGTCTGTATTTACGTAGTGTGATGACTATGCCGTGATTTTGTGACAAGAACTCCTCCCCCATTGACACCACAAAGACTGGAATTTTCTTACGTATGAAGTTTTTTCTTGCTTAGAACTACTGATTTATTTCACACCCATCATACCTGCTTTGCTTATTCTGTTGTGTTTTCACGCTGTGCACAAGGGTAAAGAAATTCCACCGCTTCAAAATCTGTGGCGTGGGAGTGATGCCCACCTGGGAGGGCAGCTGCCTTACCTGGTCTGGCGATAAACTCTTAACAACAAGAGCTGTTCACATCAAGCCCCGCCGTGGAGGTGAGATTGTTTTGGCCAGTGAGTGCCAGGAGTGGAAGCCAAGACGCTGCTTCCACCCACCGCCCCTTCCAGACCACCTCCTCCCTCACGGCCCCAGCTCCTTCCAGCACATTCCATCCAGCGATCTGACCCGCCCCCAGCTCCGTGCACGGTCCGACTGCCTTCCTGGTCGCTCCTCCCGAGTTTGGGAAGGAGCTGGCCCCCCGGCTTGCCGCCCCTCCCCACGCGCACTCCTGCTGTAACTCCCGGGGACCCCGGTATCCAGCATCCACTCCGAGGCCTTTCGATTCCTCGGCGCCCCCCCGCCCCGGCACAGCCCCTCCCCCATGGCACACTCGAGACCCAGCACCCCGGTAAGTTCTTCCAGGCACTCGCTCTCCTCCCGATGAGCTTCTGTACCACCCACTTCAATAACCCTGTGGCCCAAATCCTTTGATTCCCCCTCCTTTCCCCGTCAAATCTTCAGCATCCCGTCACCCCTGCGCCTCCTTTCCTCACCGCCACGGTCAGACCCTGCAAATGCCTCCGCCTCCCTCTGCCCGTCTCCACTCCCGTGTCTGCCCCGCAAAACTCCCGTCGCCGTGGCCCCCGCTGAGCCGCCCTGGCCCTTGCTCCCATCACGTGACTGACCCCAGAGGACAGGCAGACTCGGGGCAACTGGCTCGGCAGGGAAGTCAAACCGCAGCGCGAGCCGCGAGCAGCGCCCGCGCAAGCCCGTTCTGCTTCCGTGTTGAGTCTGCGTCCCCCTCCCCCCGGACGACCGTCTTGTCGTCTCAGGAACTTGTCCCTCCACGTCGCGTTGGTGGCCAGGTGCTCTCAGCAGCTCTGTCCACTGAGGCCGGCTGGTCCCTGTGTTCAGCACCATGTGGCATTTGGGGCTTGAGCCAACGCACGGGCTGAGTGATTCGCCACCCAGGTATGGGTGTCTCCTCACCGGCAGCTGGTTGTAGAGAACCCTCCCCCCTCCGCAGGCCATGGGGTGAGCCGCGGCCTCCATGAACAGCGCAGACAACTCGGCAGGTGTTCTGTTTGTACAGCCCACTCGTGCCCCCAGACCCGTTCAGCCTAGGCTCAGATGCGCTGTTGCTGCTGTGCCCTGCTGTCCCCCCACCCCCAGATAGTGACTCGGTGGGCACCGGGTCCCGATGCGTCGTCTCAAACCAGACCCAGCAGCGCACCACGCTCTGCTTTGCAATGGTGCCTGGTTCTCTGGTGCAGACGGCACAGCCGGGCTCTGCGCCGGACTCTCTTTCTTGTTTTTGTTTTTTTGTTTTTTGAGACAGAGTCTCACTCTGCTGCCCGGGCTAGAGTGAGTGCCATGGCGTCAGCCTAGCTCACAGCAACCTCAAACTCCTGGGCTCAAGCAATCCTCCTGCCTCAGCCTCCTGAGTAGCTGGGACTACAAGCATGTGCCACCATGCCTGGCTAATTTTTTCTATATATATTTTTAGTTGGCCAATTAATTTCTTTCTATTTTTAGTAGAGATGGGGGTCTCACTCTTGCTCAGGCTGGTTTCAAACTCCTGACCTTGAGCGATCCACCCACCTCGGCTTCCCAGAGTGTTAGGATTACAGGCGTGAGCCACCGCGCCCGGCCCTGGACTCTTTCTTAACCACGTGGTGTCCTGCCTCACCGTGACGTCCTCTGGCCCGTGGGTTCCACCAGGCACACGGCCCAAGTGGCAGGGCTGCCACGTCGCAGCCTGGGTCTAGAGCAGAGTTCCCCCTTGCTCTGGGCGCTGGCCAGGAAGTCCCAGCAGTCAGGAGCGAGGCTCCCTCGTAGGACCATGCTAGCGCCCGGAGCCACACGGGCAGGGACGGCCGAGAGGCAGAAGAGTCAGATCCTGGTCTCCCTCTAAACCAGTGAGCTCTTCCGTACCGCTGCGGTTTTGGTGACCGTCCGTCTCTTTTCTCCTCTGTAGCTGGAACTTACCCACTTCCTTTGAGCTCTCTCTCCGGGATCTAATCTCCTGAGTATGCCCCACCTTGGTGCCAAATGTGTTTCAGTTTGCCGGCTCGCAGGACACAGAAATAGCTCATTCATTCCAAGACATTCTTTCCAACATTTATTTGTTTTGCATTTAGCAACTTAGAATTCCCATTAGCATTTTGGGATACAAAGTTAATTTTTTGCCACCTGATATTTCTTTTAAGAGTCTAAACCAGCACTGTTGAATAGAAATATAATATGAGCCACGTACGTAAGTTTAAATTGTCTAGTAGCCACATGATAAAAAAAAGATGAAATTAATTTTAATAATATATTTTATTCCAATATATAAATTATATAAAAAAATATAATAAATATAATATATAAATAATATATTTTATTCCAGGACATCTAACACACTTGCAGCATGCATCACTAGCCAATTGTCGAGTGCTCGGGAGTCAGGCGCGGTAAGCGGCCATCCTGTTGGAGAGTTCGACCCACACCCATTCTCAGTGATTCTTTGTAGCCAGACAGGACTTTGGAGGATACAAAATCCTCCCCAGTCCTTCCCGGGCTCGTGTCTTCACAGAGCAATCCACAGGTTTATCATCTCCCTGTCAGAGGAGAAACAAAGGTTGAAGAAATGAACTGATCTGTCCAGCGTGACCCAGCCAAGCCCGAGAGCAGCAGAGCTGAGGCAGATGGGGCCGCGCCGTGTCTAAGTCCGTACCGAACAGCAGGAGCTCCCCACTCGTCTGCGTGTCCGAATCACTTGCCGATCTTTTAAAATTTCCGAAGCTCAGCCATAGCCTAGAGTCATCAAATCACAGTACCTGGGGGTGGGACACAGGCGTCACAGGTTTGGAGCTCCCTGGTGGTTTCACTTGGGCGGCTGCTTTTGGGAGTCGCTGGGATACGTTCTTGCTGCTCACGGTGTGGTCCCCGGACGTGCAGCATCGGTACCGCTCGGGAGCTTGCCCTGTCGGAAATGCATCATCTCAGACCCAGGTAGACCGACCGAATCAGAATCTGCCTTTTGACAAGCTCTTCCTGGAGGTTCCGGTGCACAAGAAAGCTCTAGAAGCTCTGATGGGAAGCTCGGCATCCTTCAGACGGGAGAAGCCCTGGTCCCGCACACCCTCGTCAGAGGGCTGCTGCAGAGGGCGTGACCGCGGTTTCATGCTGCAGCCTTTATGTGTCCACCGAGTTAGTATGATGCCACATAAAGCGCTTCTTGGTTTCATTGTGACCGTATTTCCGAATGATTGTAACGTGCTCCTTTTGTATTGCACAGACTTTACGTAGGAAGGCTCTGTTGCCTTCTAAGGTGTCAGTGGGAAAAAAAAAAAGAAAGGCTCTGGACGAACCATCCTGAATCTCCTTCCATCCGTGTCTCTAGCCTTTAGATGGAACTGCTCCTCTGTTTAACGAGAGTTAAACTTTCCCCTGCATTCGATCAGCAGACTCGTGCTGAGACCACATACCGTACGTGGTGTTGGGAGGTGAGACGGGGAATAAGAAACTACCTCAGGTAGCTGTGTGTGCCTCCGGGGCTCAGAGTCTGCAGCAAAAAGCCGACACTGGCACCCAAGAGTCTGTCGAACAGGGCGTGAGGCACACGGCGAGGGTGTGTAGAAAGACGCCCTGTGATTCACAGGGAGGAGAGGTCACTTCCTGCTACTAGGATTAGGGGAGCTGTCATGAAGGAAGTGGCCTTTGTGCCGGAGGACCTGGGCGTTTGGGTGGAGGAGGTTGTCCGTGCAGGAGAGAACACGCTCTGCAATCATCAGGTGAGTGCTGGTGCGTGTTGGTCAGGATGCCGGGTCACGAGGGACAGGTGTCCAGCTCAGCCTGGCTAACGCAGGAGGGCAGAGTCTGGCGCAGAGAATCTACAAGTTGAACATCAGGGGCCAGACTCAAAGGCTGTCCGGACTCCTCCTTCCTGGTTTTTCTTTCTGTCAGTTGCATCATCCCTCACTCTAGACCGGCTTCCTCGGCGTGATGGAAACACGGCTGCAGATAGCTCCTGCCTTCTGTTTACATCCTGCACCTTCCAGTGCCGGAGAGGGCAGACCCAGGCGTCTGGTCTCTGCTTCGGAATAGCACGAGAGGGCCGGGAACAGTGGAGACAAGACTGGCCACGGACGGACCGTTGTTGAGGCTGCGTGTTGCGCGCCTGGGGGCTTGTCCTGCTGTTCACTTGTGAATATGTTGGGAATTCAGATTTTTAAAAAATCTCCAAGAAGGAATCATGCTGGCTTTTCTTGAGTCAGGCACCTGCGTCTGGACCGAGCACCAGGGACCTGGGGACTTGGCTGTGTGCGAACAGACAGCTCTGGAGAGAGCCTCACGCAGGGACAGTGGGCAGGGAGGAGACGCTGTTCCCAGAATAAAGGAGCTCTGCTTCCAGGGGAGAGGAGGGAGGGACCCTGGGGAGAGGTGATCCGTTCCTGGCGACTCTTGACTTGTTGTTTTCGGCCCCCGTCTCCCTCCCGGGCTCTAGGCCGGTGTTCCTGAGAATCGTCAGCCTGTCTCCTCCACGGGCCGTTCCACGAGTCCCTCTACGCTGACATGTTAAAATCAAACTCTGAGCCTCTCCCACTGCTGCGATGTTTTCATCCTCCACACGGTCACTCCGGTGACAAATTTCTGAGTCATGTTCCACCGATCCTGCCTCCTCCCAGCCCCGAATCTCGGCTTTGTCAGTCTGTCCCTGCAACAGCGACCTCCTCCCCTCCCTGCCTCCGGCTCCGTGACATCCGGTTCGCAGTCGCCCCGATGGTTCCAAAGTCCGCACTGCCTCACACACGCGTTCAACTCTCCGCAGCAGCGGTTTAGTCTTTCATGCCTGCGCTTCAGGTCTTCAGCGGTTCCTGACATAAGGCAGAGCGACCTTGAGCGCTTGTACGGTTGTGCAAAATCTGGTCTTAAACTTCCTTTAAAGCTTCTTGCCGTCTGGGCACCCTGGGCTGTATCCACCAAGAGCATCCAATTCTGCAACGCCAGACACAGTGGCACGCGCCTGTAACCCAGCTACTCGGGAACCTGGGGCAGGAGGACCCCTCGAGCCCAGGAGTTCGAGACCAGCCTGGGCAACATAGTGAGACCCCATCTCAGAAAAAAAATGAAATAAAAATTTTCCAAAAGTGTTACAGGTCTTTCAGATTTTGTCTAGATGGTTTTCCAGTTTTCACCAGAAAGCTCCCCATGCAGGACGTGAATAAAATTATTTTTAAAAATAAATAAAAAATAATTTTTCTGCACTTTTGCATATGGTACTTCCTTCTATTTATGTATTTATTTATATTTGACAAATAGTAATGGTGAATATTTATCAGGTACAACATGATGTTTTGATCTATGATGTGTGCATTGTAGAAAGGGTAAATCTAGCTATAATAATTAACATATGTTTTACCTTACCAACTTATTTTTTGTGGTGAGAGCTTTTAAAATCCATACTTTCAGCAATTTTGAAATATACAATGCTATGGTGTATTACTGTGGTCACCACGCCGTGCAGACGTCAGCCGTCCCCAACCTTTTGGCACCAGGGATTGGTTTCCTGGAAGACAATTTTTCCGCGGGCGGGGGAGTGATGGGGAGCGGCTGTAAGTACAGAGGAAGCTTCAGCCACTCGCCCACCACCCACCTCCTGCTCTGCGGCCCGGTTCCTCAGTTTAACGGAAGACAGTTTTTCCAGGGGCGGGGCAGGGGCGGGGCTCAGGTGGTGATGCCCAGTTGCCAACAGGCCGTGGACCGGCGGGGGGCCGTAGCCCGGGGCTTGGGGACGGCAGCGAGTAGGTCACTAAAACTCACTCCTGCTGTCTAACTGCAACTTCGTACCCTTTGATCGGCAGCTCCCTTTTCCCCTCCCTCCCTCCCGCCCCCCCAGCCTCTGGTGACCTCCTTTCTCCTCTGTTCCCACGGGACTGTTTCAGATTCTACGTGTAAGAGAGACTGTGTAGTATGCGTCTCTCTGTACCTGGCTCACTGCCCTTAGCAGAATGTCCTCTAGCACCATTTGTGTTGTCTCAAGTGACCGAATCTCCTTCTTTTTAAGGCTGTGTGGTCTTCCGCCGGGTTTATGTACGTACACCACATTTCTGTATTCGCGCACTCACTGCTAGCCGCCTAGGTCGCGTCCGTGTCCCGGCTGCTGCGAATGATGAAATAAGCTCGGGGGTGCGGGTCTCTCAGGCACCGATCTCAGCTCCTTCGGATACATCCCCAGCAGAGGGGTTGCGGGGTCACGTGGTGATTCTGTGCTTAGTTTTCTGAGGAAGTTCCACACTATTTTGCAAAGTAGCCATGCTTGCTATTTCTTCTGCACGAACACGTCGGCCTCGGTCCACAAGACTGAGCTTGAAACTCGTCTCCTTTGTGGAAACCTCTGACTTCTCCAGTCGTCACTTCCCCTCGGACTTCCTGTCCTGGACGCCCTTTTATTGTGGCACCTCTAACACCCACGTTGATTTTCTTTTGGCATTCACGCCCTCCTCCTCCCAGGCAGAAGCCCAGTTTTAATCATAATGAGTGAATCTCCTATGTGTAAAGCAACAAAACATTTTTAAATAGATTTGAAAGCTGTAATACACAATGATAGGCTCTCTTGATTACAAGGGGTTGCCACATCTGGAGCAGCCGCCTGTGGAAGATTGACTTTGACACAGCAGCTCCCGTGACGGCAACCCCCCCTCGGGGCAGCCGCCTGCGTCCCAGAGCCTTGCAAGGTTCTCCTTGTGCCGACACCCGAACCTTCTCTCGGTTCCTGCTGTTAGCCCAGGTCCTGTTCCTCGGACCCTCCCGGAGGACCACCGAGTCCTGAAACCGTCTCCACGCCCTGCGGACTGCAGCGGACGCTCTCTCAGGACGCGCAGAGGCCTGGCTGTGAGCTGCTGAGCCCCGCGTGTGCTGCGGCTGTCTGACCCGCTGGGGACGCACCTGCAGACCGTGTGTCATGCCGGGTGTTCTCTGACGGAGCACGGACTCTTGAGCAACGCGTGACATGGCGCGGTTTCCCATCGCGGAGCCCCGCAGCCCGCGGTCAGGAGAAAGGAGACAAGTGTCTGTTTAGTGGCAGCTGGGCCGCCCGGCAGGGGCAGGGAGGGATCGCGGAGGACAGAACCTCTCTGGACGGGCGCCTGCCTTCCATGTCAGCCTCCTTCTCCCGCCGACTTCAGAACTCTCCTTCTCCGAAGATCTCAGCATTGCAGGTGAATTTCTTCAGACCCTCCTCTCTGCAGCGTCGGAATGGATTGATTCTTGAGTCTGCCCTCGCTCCGTGTTTGACATGGCAAAGGGCAAGGTATTTTCCCATTATTTTTCTAATAATGTGTGGCTTAAAGTTGGATAGACTAGTAATTCCTTCAGTAGACATTAGGTGAAGCAACGAAGGAAAGCTCATCTCATTAGCGTCTCGAAGACAAAATGTCGTGTCCCCGTCACCCACGACCGGGGCCCCATCGTGGGTGCACGAGTGGGCTCCGAGGCCAGGTGCCGTGAAAGCAGGGAACGGGCTCCGCTCCCGGCTGGCAGAGTCTGGGGCCGGGGGACCAGGGAGGTGTGTGCAGGGCTCCCTCCCTAAGTACCCATCTCAAAGCTAGAGCAGAATAATTCGTCAGTCACAGAGAGGAAGTCTCTGCCCGCCGGAGTCTCCGTGGGTTGAAACGCTGCCGCAAGGCTGGACGTGGACGTTCCGGGAAGCATCCTGTGCTACGGCAAACTGACGCTCGGCCAGGAGAGGACTGCCCCCCCCTCCAGAGGGCTGGGACGAACATTCGCGTCCTGGGACAAGGTGACCGGGTCAGAAGGGCTTTAGGTTGAGTTTAGAAGCAGAGGGAGACAGACAGCTGGAGAGACCTGTGCGACCGGTCACTGTGGACGGCAGGCTCGGCTCACGCAGGGGAACCACGTGAGTCACACGAGGAAACTCTTCCGTAAGTGGCACGGGCAACCCCCGCTGCCTACGTCGAAATGCACATTCCACTGTGACAGGGTGGACGTGAGACCGTGAGGGAGCATGGTGCAAACGCTCCCATAGGACAAGGTGCACGGATCCCATCGGAACATGAGGATAAATACATTTGTTTTTTTTTGAGACAGAGTCTCACTCTGTTGCCCGCGCTAGAGTGCCGTGGTGTCAGCCTCGCCCACAGCAACCTCAAACTCCTGGGCTCAAGCAATCCTCCTGCCTCAGCCTCCCGAGTAGCTGTGACTACAGGCATGCGTCACCATGCCCAGCTAATTTTTTCTATTTTTGGTAGAGACTGGGGCTCACTCTTGCTCAGGCTGGTCTCAAACTCCTGAGCTCAAACGATCCACCCACTTCGGCCTCCCAGAGTGCTAGGACTACAGCCATGAGCCACCTCGCCTGGCCGTGAATATATTTTTAATAACGACCAGTCAGAAGGGAAACTGGACAGTGCTGCAGACCCCCAGACCATGGCCGTGCACTGAGGGCCTCGCGCTGCTGCGCTGGGCCCTGGGATGTGGTTATAACTGAGACCCACACGGTCCCTGCCCTCGTAGAGCTTCAAGTCTGACGTGGACAGAGGGCAGAGCACGGCCCATTTAATGAACTGAGAGAAGGATTCTGTGAGGGGGAGTGATTGGAGATGAATTTAGAGAGAGAAGAAAGGACGCGGAGGCCATGTGATGGATTTCAGACTTTTCCCTAATGTTGGGGGGACATCGCCGGATGATTTGAAGCATGAACGACATGAACATGTTTTATGGGGGACAAGGATTGAGGCAGAGACTAGAGGCTGAGACAGCAGACTGTGCCAGGGAAGATCCTAGCTTGGATTGATGTAGGGACGGATTCGACGACAGTGGGAGTTAGAATTAGCAAGACCCGGATCAGCTGGGAATAGGGGCGAAAAGCAGGAGGAATCAAAGACGATGCCGAAAGACCCAGCTCCGGCTTCCCGGCAGCACCGCTGGCTGCGTTGGGAACAGGGCGAGGGTCCAACCAGGTGGGACGGGTTTCGGGGAGAGGCTGAGCTCAATTTGGCGCATACTGAGCAGAAGGGGCCTGCGGGTCGTTCGCTGGAGACGTCTAGGAGGCAGGGGTAAGAGCAGTTTGAAGGCGAGAGCAGAGAGCTGGGCTGGTGTTCAAGGTTTAGACGTCAAGATTGCCCAGAAAGAGGTCTGAGCGTGACATGGGACATCTGCACACGCGTGTGTGAAACAAGCAGAGTGCACACGTGTTTCCGCGTCAGCCCCTTCCATACTTAGCCCACAGCAACATTTTCAAAATAAATAAATCGATCAGCGTCCAATAATCTGGAGGTTTTAATCTGCCAGGTTAAAAACACAGCTGTCTTGTTTGAGGACACGGCCAGTAGCAAGATCCGGATGGAGGACGGGGCCACGCTAACATTCCAGCAAGAGGGAATGTCGTTATCGTGAGCACTGCAGTTATTGATTCAGGAATTGTTGACCTTAAAAGTGTGTAACCCTCCCGCACTTCCGATATTTTTTTCTCATCTGTTCAGGTGAGAAACTTTTGCAGACACGTCACACTCAGCAGAAGACCCGTCTGAGCACTGCCGACTGGCGGCTGGCGTCCCCTGCCACGAAGACAGACAGACAGACAGACAGATGGCGCCCACGTCAAGGCAGACTCTTAGGAATGCGTGTCGTGGTTTCCCGGGTTTAAGCCGTATCCTGGAAATTAGTGGGATGCGAATGATTTGACCTGTCTCTTCGCGTGAAAGGTCTTGGCCGTGCTTCAGGGCACTCCAGACACCGTCTCTCCATAATTACAGGGTGGCTCTTGGGATTGGCCTCAATTAACGAGGCAGCTTCTCAGCTATTATGTTATCTGTATTTCTAGCATGTGACATTTTCACAGTGCTCTGTAATCATATTGCAAGTGGGCTGACTTAATCTAAGTCTCTTAACATACTTGAGATACCAGATGTTCCTGTTCTCTGGACCTTCTAGCTGGAGACATAAGGCACAAGTCAGTTGTCCGATGACAGCACCCAGGAGTCAGAGTCCCAAGTCACTTGGGCAGGTCGGGGGGCGGTTAGACACTCACAGCGAAGCCAAGGCCTGCTTGGTAAGGCTGGGGAGGCCCCTGGGCCACTGAGACACGGAAGGTACAAAGACACTATCTCAAGTTCAGAGGTCTGAGCAGGGACTTGCCCTGCCAGCTCCACGGAACCTCTGGTGCCTGGAGTCCCGGAATCCACCGGGCTCCCGAGGCCAGAGCGGTCTGGGCTGCTGCCTTCTCCACTGTGCTGGCCGTGGCTTTCTTGCTGTTTCCCCTGGGTCCTGATCAGAAGTTCCACCGTCGTGAGTGGACAGTGGAGAGCAGGATGGAGGAGGTGGGGGTCGTCTGAATCTGAAATACTGAACATGGGATTCCCTGCAAGGCTGGACCGTGGGCACCGACTGCAGAGATTAGACGACGTTTTACGTCCATCCACCAACGGACAGCGTCACCTTCCTGATCTGCAGCCGCCGCGAAGAGACACCAACGCAAATCTCAACAGCCGGCTCTGTCAGCCACTCCCGACGTGACGCGTCGCTGTGTCCGTGGACACGTGATTTTCTTTGTCTTATCCCTGAAATACATGGCAGAATCCCATGGCAATGACATCCCTCTGTCATTCCACATCTGATTCACAGAGAACACAGCAAGTTTCTTTCCTTCATTGTCAATCATAAATTCCATCCCCAAGTCTGTAGATCTGGAAATTATTTGAACGTGGGGGTGGATTTGTTAGAAACATTTTTTTGTTTTTTGCATTAAGACACGAGATGAATGTTAAATTCTGTGGGTTTTTTTCCTTCTGATTTATGGTGAACATTGTGCTTAAGTCTTGCTTTCTTTGATTGGATGAGTAATTTCAAAGAAGAATAACCTGTCCTGAGATTCCCTCCTGACGGTCAGCGTTTGGTCAAGGACGGCCGGCCCGTCTTGTAAATGTCATCACTGGGCAAAGTTATTTTCCACGAGTGGCTTCCTGGTGACTCAGCTGGGTCCTCGCTGCTGTTCGGCATGAGGTCACTCGTCGTCACACGCTCCAAGGCAGAGTTTCAAACCTCAGCTCTCCTTGTCACCCACCCAACCCTTTCTCGCCCCACGTAGTCTCAGTAAGTGACTGTCCACACGATTCTCTGGTCACGTGGCGAGCTCCTCGGCTTCCCCTCCCGCTGCGTTTGCACCGCTGGCCTCGCGGCGGACGGCCCTGTCTGTGCCCTCTGTTCTCCCCCGCCCTTCTCCTCAGCCCCCCCCCCACCCCGGTATCCGCTCCCGGATTTCCCGTTTCTTCTTAAGGTACCCTTCCCCCGCTTGCAAAAACACCCAGTCTCCTCTGTCTTATGAAAGAAATGCCCTCCCCTAGAAACACGTCCCATTTCTCTCCCACTCGTCACCACCAAACTCCTCTAGAACATTCTACACCCAAGTAGTAGGTTGAACAGTGTCCTGCCAAGTTCATGACCATCCGGAGCCTCAGATCATGACCTCATTTGGAAGTAGAGTCTTTGCAGAATTAATTAAGAGTCTCTAGATAAAAATCTTCATGGATTCACAGTGGGACCTAAATCCAATGATTGACGTCTTTATAACTGATGTCTGTTTAAAGAAAGGGGAGGGGCGTCTGGGTACACAGAGGAGCACAGAGAGGAAGGCCGCGTTGAAAGGCAGAAATCGGGGTGATGCTGCCACAAGCCAAGGGCTGTGGGGCCCCTAGAGGATGCAGGTACCAAGGAGACTTTCTCCCCTAGCACCTTCTGAGAAAGCGTGGCCCCAAGGATGCCTGTATCTCAGGCTTCCAGAAGCACGATTGAGAGAGAGCGGGTTTCCGGTGTTCTGAGCCGCCCGGTTTGTGGCGATTTGCCGTGGCGGCCCCAGGAAGCTAATCCAGCCCGCTGCTTTCTCTCCCTCACCCGACGTTTGATCAAGAACAGCAAGGAACGTTCTATGGGGCACCTGATATATTCCAAGTTATTCGTACGTGTATCTCATTTGATTTTTAGTCTCTCAGCGGTGGGCACCGTTGTTACCCAGATGTACGTAGCTGAGGGGACAGACGCTTAGTGTGCTCGCTGGGGGTCACGCGGTGGGAAAACGGGAGAGTGGGGTGCGGGCCCGTCTGCCAGACCCCACAGCCCAAACTCAGTCGTGACAGCCACTGGCTGCTACACAGCCCTCCAGGGTTTGCCATTCCTCTCCCACTCAACGGAGCGTGTTCTCTTAGAAGATGGTGATGGTTCCTTAATAACTAAATCAAATGTCCTTCTGTCCCACCCTGCTGTCAATGGGAAAAAAGAAAAAGCCAAACTCTGTGAGATAATCTTAAAGAGATTTACTCTGAGGCAAAGTTGAGGGCCATGAGCTGGAGCCACGCCCAAGAAGCCTTGAGCAAGTGGACTCGCTGTGGTTAGGTCACAGTTTGGTTTTATACATTTCAGGGAGACAGGGGTTACAGGTAAAGTCATAAATCCATACATGGGAGGCATACATTGGCTTGGCCCAAAAAGGTGGACCATCTCGAAGGGGGGGGGGCTTACAGGTTACAGGTGGGTTTAAAGATTCTTTGACTTGTAATTGGTTAAAGACAGGAAGCTTTGTTTAAAGGCTTGGAATGTTTTAACACAAGGAGCTGTTATCAGGGATAAGCCACCAGACATAGATTTGTTGTGTAAATTGAGGACCTGCAGGTGTGTCTTGCATACCCTTAGGCCTGTTACTAGGTTATAAAGGATGTCTCCAAGAAGGGAGGGGGCGTGATGAGGCATGTCTGACCTCCCTCCTCCTGGCAGACAATTTAGTTTTAGGATATTCCTTTGGCCACGACA
>CAUYRT010061204.1:0-15657 GCA_963574885.1 Lepilemur ruficaudatus
AGTCTGTGTAAACGGTGGCAGCTTTTCCTTTTGCCAGTGTGCAAGTTCTAGTGAGGGATATAACAAAATTCACTCAAGGCATTTTGGGGTAAGCTTTTGAGTGCCCTGAGAATTTTTTGTCCTAAGTAACAGTTGTCCATACCCGCTAGAGTCTAGACCTACAGGCTTTATGGCCTCATTCAGCTAGAGTTTTTTTTGTTTTGTTTTGTTTTTTTGAGACAGAGTCTCACACTGTTGCCCAGGGCACAGTGCCATGGCGTCAGCCTAGCTCACAGCAACCTTAAACTCCTGGACTCAAGCGATCCTCCTGCCTCAGCCTCCCAAGTAGCTCGGACTACAGGCACGTGCCACCATGCCCGGCTAATTTTTTCCATATATTTTTAGTTGTCTGGCTAATTTTTTTCTATTTTTAGTAGAGACGGGGTCTTGCTCTTGCTCAGGCTGGTTTCGAACTGCTGACCTTGAGCGATCTGCCCGCCTCCGCCTCCCAGAGTGCTAGGATTACAGGTGTGAGCCACCGCACCCAGCCCTCTTTAGTCATTTTTAAAAAAGGAGAAGGGCTTTTTTGGTTTACAAATAATTCAGGGGCCTAAACTAAAACCAGATTTTATTGACTGTAGTAGTACTAGTTTGCCCCTGTGCACTTTAGCCAATGCCTTTCTAAGATTAAAAGGAAAAGACTTTTTAAATAGTACATTAGTGGGATAAACAACCCCATTTTTAAAAGTTTTCCACTTGGTGGTAAAACTTCCGGTCTGAAAGGGAAAGGCCCAGAGTAGAACAGTTGGTTACCTGTGTCCACTCTTTCAACAGTCACTGTGCACAGCTTCTCATGAGCTTGGCAAGTACCATTCTATTGGTCAAGTAATTAATTAAGAAATACACCAGACAGCTATTATCTGAGTGATCACTCAGAGGAATAACTTTTTATTTTCAATCCACTGACACTGACTGAAGCTTATAATCTAGGTGTCATGAGAGAGAACAAGTTCAACAGGACGCTCATGATTTTGTGGAGGAGATAAGAATTCTAAGCCAACAATTGGTACCTGGCAGACTTGGTAAGTGAAATGGGACAGCAAGGAAGATTACCAACTTTCTCCCTGGACACCAAGAATGAATGTGCATAAACATTAACACTCCTATTCAAACCTGAAATGAGTTATCAACTTCAAACACTCAAATATATTATACCATAAAGAAAACAGTAACAATCAAAAGGTACACATGATGTAGGAGCTTTTGCCACCGTCTCTCAACACTCTGATGTTTGCAGAGGAAAGAAGATGAGCTTGCTGTTAACCTGAGGCTCAAACCATGTCTCACCAACTTCTCTGCAGCCCTGGGCAACAGGCTCCCCCTTTCTCTTCTAGAAAGAAATGGGGATAATGCTGCCTCACAGTGGCCCTGGCCCAGCATACTAGAGGTGCTCAATAAATGCTGCTTCCCCTTCTGGGATAACCACCAGCACAGCTTCGGGACCATGCAGCGGGCGCAGAGCGGGCAGCAGCCCCAGACTGCGCCCTCAAGGCTGTGTGACCTTGGGGAGGAGAGGCAAGAGGGCTTGTCTTGCTCACCTGCCAGGCAGGAGTGCTGGGAGGAACAAAAAAATGAGTGTTCACAAAAGCTTGTTACAATTGGCAAAGTGCTGTAGGATTAAAAAAGAACAACCTTGCAATTATATTTGACATGCGGAACTAGAAGTATGATGTACCAAAACCACTTTGTCTTTGTTCTGTCTGTCCTTTTCCTGGGTTTGAAAACACACCCTTTTCTTTACTAATGCCTTACCTCTTTATTTTTCTCTCATTCCTCTACACAGTTAACATATTTTAATGAAAAAATTCTAGGAGATAGCTTTTGCTGCAAGGCAAAAACCTCCTAAGCAGACATTATACCCAAGTTCAAGGGTAAATAAGACTAATTAACAGAAAGGTGTACAGACTTCACACAAACATACACTCCCCCCCACCCCCCCAGAGTTATCTGCTACTTTGGTTACATTCCACACCACCAGGAATACAAAAGAAACAACATTACATACCCGGACCACTACAGGTTAAGGCTTAAGGGTATATTTCTATAAAGTAACTTTACAGAGAGCTACAGTTACACAGTAAATAGACGTCTGTGAAGTAAAAATCTTGCTTTGAGCTGATGCACTGGTTTGATCTTTTGAAGGGTCTTTATGTTTGGTCACCATTCAGACATTTTTCCTTCCTAGTTTCTGGGAATGAAGGTAACAGCAGGTACCGCGGCCTTACCAGCACTTACTGACTTCACATCATGTAGGCATGTTCTAAATTTAGTAGCCCACATGCACTGTGTATAGTTATTAATTTTCTTAATATAGGGTAAGTCACTAGATTTAGTGCAGCAGGAAATGAAAGGCCTGACTTCCACATTTTTCTATGAATTTTTATTGGAAAGGCAAAGACCTTCCACGAACTGGTGCCTCAGGAAGTACTGTGAGAAAATCAACTCTCTCATAATTTGACCTCCACTTCTCAGGAAAAATGGTTTACATAAAAAAAAAAAAATGATTTGCTCTCCAGCTTCCCACCAGGCTGGAGCTACTTCTGAGTCTTTCAAAGGTAGCTCATCAACCAGGTAAGTTCACTAATGATTAGAACAAGATGAGTGCAGTTAATAACTTTCTTGAGACCCAGAATAAAGGTCAGCTGGAAGACGTGCAACTCTGCTCACTTTCTTTTTGGCCACTAAAATCTTGTTGGCCTGGCTGTCACTGCTTTAAACCCAGCTTTTTAAGTAAGCGTGGGCTGGAAAGCTGGAGGGTGGGACAAGGGCTTGGCCGCCAAGCCCCCTCCCAGCATCACACCAGGCAGTGCCGGAGGATGCACTCCAGCTGAAAGCCTATGGCTGATTAAGTTTTATTATTCTTAACAGGCAACCAAAACTCCAGGGAATAGGCTAGAACAGGGCTGGTAACCTATGGCCCATGAGCCAAATCCAGCCTGTCACCTGTTTCTGTAATAAGGCTTAATGGAGCACAGTTATGCCTATTTGTTTACTGTCTGTGGCTCCTTCCACCCACAAAGCCAAAAATATTTACAATCTGGCACTTCTCCAAAAAAGTTTGCCAATTCCAGCCTAGATCTGTACTGTCCATTACAGTAGCTACCAGACACGTGTGTCTATTTAAGTTTAAAACAACATTAAAAATTCAGTTTCTCCGTTGCACACTTTAAGTGCTCCACGGTCTTATATGGCCAGTGGCCACCTTAGTGGACAGCACAGAGGACATTTCCACCTCCTGGACAGTTCTCCTGGGCAGTGCTGGAAGTACAGAATTTAAGGCATCAAGCTAAACTTACAGCCATCAAGTTCCAGATGACTTTCTCTCCTGGCACAGACAGAAAGATTCACACTATGTTTCAAAAAACATGTCCATCTCACACATGAACTTTTTAGGAAATACTAATTCACCATATTAATTACAAACGCCAGACTATTTGGTAGACAATAACTGTCAAATCGACTGAGACTACCACTCTGTGTAGTGGTCACATTTACCCATTTGTTTACCTGGCTGTCCCCACCCCTAGAGGACTGTAAACTCTATGAAAGCGGAGTCACAGCACTTGCTCATACTCCAAGGTAGGACCCTGCCTGGCACGTGGTACGGATCAACAAATATTTGTAAACAGAATATGAACCCCAGGCACAAAACTGTTATACAAAAAGAGGCCACTGAACCGAATAGATGATAGGGCATTAAGAAAAAAAATATGGTAATCCTGTACCAAAATGTTCTTCAAACAGCCAAAATTTCTATTTTAAAATGAGTTTTTTTTTGGCCAGGCGCAGTGGCTCACGCCTGTAATTCTAGCACTCTGGGAGGCTGAGGCGGGAGGATCGCTCGAGGTCAGGAGTTCAAAACCAGCCTGAGCAAGAGCGAGACCCCGTCTCTACTAAAAAATAGAAAGAAATTAATTGGCCAATTAAAAATATATAGAAAAAAAATTAGCCAGGCATGGTGGTGCATGCCTGTAGTCCCAGCTACTCGGGAGGCTGAGGCAGGAGGATCGCTTGAGCCCAGGAGTTTGAGGTTCCTGTGAGCTAGGCTGACGCCACGGCACTCTAGCCCAGGCAACAGAGTAAGACTCTGCCTCAAAAAAATATATAAAAAAATAAAATAAAATGAGTTTGTTTTTTAAAAAAGATTCAAAACAGCTGTCTGGGTTTGGATTCTGGCTCCACCACTTCCGGGCGGTGGAACCCCAGGTAAGCTACTTTCCCTTCTGTGCAGGTGGGAAGGACAGTGCATTCCACCCCATCTGAGTAAGCCAGGCAGCCCCGTGCTGAGCCGCTCTGGATCCTTCCCCTGCCAGCACCTTGACATCAGCACCTGCTCTCTCCAGAGCACCCTCCTCGTGAGTTCCTGCTCTGTCCCTCCGGTACCTGAGCTCCACGGTGGGGCTCTCCCACTGAACCAATAGCTCCTTTGCAGCAGAGGCTGTAACTTAGTCATTTTTAATGCCCCTCAGCACTTGGCACACAGAAATGTTAATTGGATGTTAAACTAAGAATAAAAGCCTAGAAAATAAAACAAATTTTGCTAAATCTCACATTAACATGCTTGCTCCTTATGAGTAAATGAAACAGTTCTCCAAGTTTTGAAATTTGAAATTACTCCCTCTGCTTGAATTAGAAGTTAGTCTCAGGTCCTAAAGGTTACCCCTTCTTAAAAACTCAAGTCTCTTTCAGGTTAATACACTTCACTACTTTTTCTCTTCACAATTATACAGCAAACAACCAACCACCTAACCAACAGCAAAAAAATCTACACTGGCCATAATAAGGTCTTGAAATTAAAAAAAAAAAAAAAGCCAGTGTGGTTTAAGATATAAAATTAAAAGATTCTATTTCAAAATAAATTCATAATTCCAAAAATGACTAGTATAATAAGTATCTAATAAAAACCAGAGAATTCACAAACCAAAATGATTTGTTATTTATAAGATACCTTTAAAAAGTATGAAAATTTACACTTTATATGCAATAAAATTATCTTATTGCTAACTAGTTGGTGTTTAAGAACTTAAATCCAAGCAATTATATTTTATTCTTGCACATTTGGTTCCTGCAACTAAAATATCTAAATTTATCTGTAGTCAACCTTCGTTTTTTATTGGGTGTATTACAGAAACAATAAATTCATAGCCTGTCCTACAATTTGTGAAAGTTGATTTCCACCAGCTTCATTAAAGACAGTTTGGAGAGAAAAGCAACACCGATTTTACTCCGACAGACTGGGTATTCATGTGCTTTTATCTTTCCTGGGTATACCCTGGGATCTGAAAAATCTTGTCGGGCGTTTTAGTCATAGAGGCTATTTAGTCACCCAGAAATCTTGCCTCCACCCTCCCTTAACACAGGTCCTTAAAGGAGATTCTGACAGTTGAAACTGTTTTGTTAGGGCACAACTGTGATATTATAAATTTTAAAGTGATTTGATGAAGTGTAAAGTCCATTTTTCTATTTCACCCAATTATGACCAAAAATTCTTATAACAAATATCTTAAAATATCAACTAGGAGTAAGCATGCTACTACTCTTATACATATAGTTTAATATATAACTATTATTAATCACTATAGTAACTTTTTAAGCTAAGTTTTAAACCCAAAATATGTATAAATCATAGGAGAGGCAAACTGTAATTATTAAAGTCAAATGGAAATACAGAGCCTATTTAAATGCAAAGTATTTGCTAATACTCCATGAAAAAGCCAATACTTCAAAAATTATGACCCACAATAGATTTCAATATTTCAAAGCAAGAGCATATTTCTCTTTTAGGCTCCACAGCAAGAATGAAAACAATCCTTTTAAAGGAAGTTCTTTTCTAATCAATTCTGCATATTTTCTGACTGCAATTGATATTTAATTCAGAGATGTGTCCCCGGTGGAACCTTTTCAGCATTAAGCAGCACAGATGTAACAGAAACTCCGCGTACACGCAACTTGGCCAGGCTCGACGGGCCCGCCTCTCCTCCCACCCCACCCAATGCCTTCCCCGGGCAGTGACTTCACATCCTTTGACATCAGCACAGCTTTGAAAGGGGGATGGGAGAGCGAGCAGAAAGCAGAAAAACCAGCTTTGAACTATGCATGCAAGGCCTCTCTCAAGCCTCACATTCTGTAAGTAGTTCGTAAAATGCCAAACAGCAGTGACACGCCCAACCTCCTCTGGTTAAGTCTGCAGAGAAATGGAGTGAATTCTGCTGGAAAGGACTTCCTGCTTTTCTTATCGGAAGCACAATAGCCATTTATTAACTACCCACGGAAGGTTCCGATTCAGTGAAACACACAATAACTTACCTCGAATATGGAGAAGGGCCACGGGCTGGAAAGGCCCATTGGAATTGGCCGCGTCCACCACCATCCTGCTGCCCGCTTTATTACATGTCAACATCTAGACTCCAGCAGGAAAGGCAATGGACTCCTTAAGGCAAGAAACCAGCCTCCATTTTAGTTTAAAAAAAAAAGACAAACTGAAGCTCTCTGCAGCTGGAGGGAACTGGCTGGTTCGTGATGTCAGCAGGCATGGAGCTCGCTGATTGGCCAGAAGCTGCAACTTAAAATGACACTAAAAAAAACTGCAAACGGAAAGAGCGTTCTGTTTGGCTGTCAGTGTGCACTCAAAGCTTGGACATTTTCCGGCTTTCTGCAGTCTTCATTTCTCAGTAACTTTCAGGCAAAGATCCCATCTCTTAGGGGACAGGACTGAGGCCATAACCTTGGCGAGACTGTAAACAAATGATTCCGAGAGAGCTTCCAAAAAAAGCATGTGGGTATGTCTGTATGACTTTAACTTTAGCATTGCCCTAGCTGGTACCCCAAATTCAACGGTATTTTATACTCTCCTGTACATCATCTGCTTTCTAGTTTTCATTACTTTAATGTGTGCATCATAGGTAGTATTCTGGCAACCCAGTTTCTAATAGCAAACAGCTATTCAAATATTATACAATTCCAGTTCATTAGTTTGGACTCTTGTTCAACTTCCCCAGCTACTAATAAGGCAAGTTATGAACTTATAATCCCGAACACGGTTTTCTCTGGAGAATTTTTTTCCTGAAAAATTAAGTTTAGAAAAATGAAACTGCTTTATATTCAATAGTTAGAAAGTGCTACAAATGAAGGTATTTATACCACATGGCGAGGGGAGTAAAAGAAAAAAAGGCATAAAATGAAATGCAGTGTATTTATTTTTGTATCATAAAGATGTTGACATACTAGACACTGAAATTTTAGATATTTTGTTTAAATTTAAAATTAAAGATGTTTCACTTACTTTTATGGGATTATTAAAAGCTACTCATCTTAATTTCTCATGATCAAAAAAGGTTACTGTAAAAAGCTGTTCTAAGGAGACCGAACATCATTCCTGAAGTATCATAGGGTCCCACGGGGTAGAGGGAGGGGAGATGAGTTCCTACAAAAAGAAGTATTATCAGTAGCTCCAAAAGGAAATGAATAAACTGTAAGAAAAATCTCTTTGGCAGGCAGAACTGAAAAAAATCCCTCACTTCTTCACACAAATAAGAAAGTTTGTCCAAACTATGGCCCCTCTTTTTAAATAAATTTCTCACGCCCCCTACCTACTCATTTGTCCCACTCATGAATAAGAGTACAAAGCCCTTTAGCTCCTAGACAGAATTCAGAATAGTGAGAAACACCTGACACAAAGGGGTTGGCAGTTCCATCCGGGGCTGAGCAACCACACATTCCAATACACGAACGAACTGCTACAACCATTCAGGGTGCTGGCTAAGTCCTCCCTCACTAGTAAGAATTTAGTTTTTACTGTGTGTATCAATGGCCATTGAAATACATAAACAGATAAAAGCAAGGTAAACCCCACCCCTTTCCCCCTTTCCCTGGAGGCAAAAGACGAGGCTGCATTCCATGGCTGGCCATGAGACCATTTCTAACTAGCCATGGGAGGGGTTGCCACCGGACCAGGCTCTCACCACCTGAGCAGACTGCTGGTTTCACACCTGCTCTGGTCTGCTGCTACCAAAACAGCAGACATAGTTCAACCAAAAGAGCATGTGCTGTCAGTCAGGCAACACGAATCTAGACTCTGCTGCGCGCCTCCTGGAACTTTGCTGCCCATCCCTAGGTTGTGTCTGTCTGCAGAGGACGACCACCTGCCATGAAGCTGCGCTGATGGTGACGATGGCACTCACTACCACTCCCCATCACCTCCAAATCCAAGGAGTGATGCCAGATGACTCCGACACAATTAGGAATGAGGTGTTTGGGGGCTTGATAAGGAGATTCTTATTGCCGATCTGGGCTTTCAAGAGACAGAGGCCTGCCTGCCAGTGATTTGATATTTCATACGAGATGAGATGGGACTATGTGCCTATCCTAAGACTATGCTGATGAGTTGGAATAGAGGGAAAGACTCCGAGGAGGTTTACGTATAATATACAGAATTGAAGTCAAAAAAAAGGGAAGACACTTTCTGATGTATTTTTCCTAATGATCTCAGATCAAAGGAGCTCTACGGTATTAATGATTTTCCCCCGTGCTCCTTTGAAACCTTATGCATATCAAGCAGTTCTTTGGAACTCCAAAAATATGATCTGGCTGTCACTGATAAAGCATATGCTAAGGTATAAATAATATAGAGAAAAAAGGCAAATAAAGATAAGGTATATTTCTGAATTGGAAGTATAAATACCGTAAATATGCTGATGTTAATTTTTCCCCACATTGATTTACAGGTTTAAAGCATTTCCAATGAAAATGCAGGTGGGCCTCTTTATTTTCCTAGGTGCTTAACAAAACAATTCTAAAGTTCACCTGGAAAAATAAAAAGCAAGAAGAATGAGAACACTACTGAGAAAGGCCAGTCCTACCAACTCTAAAGCTGTATGAATTAGTGCCGGTGTGATGGGGCATAAGAAGCAGGTTAACGGAACAGAAGCAACGGCCCCCAAACCGATAAACAAATTTACATAAATGTAATGCTATGACAAAGAATGAATGCCAAATCAAGAGAAAGGGAAAGAATTAGACAATTGCTTGGCAATCTTGGGGCAGACAACTGGTTAACTACATGTAGGCAAAGAGTCAATTTAAGTCTTTTTACCTCACACCAAAACAAAATCTGAGATGAATTAAACAGTTAAATAAAAAAAAATAAATCAAGGTCAGGCACGGCATCTAACACCTGCAATCCCAGCACTTTGGAAGGCTGAAGCGGGAGGATCACTTGAGGCCAGGAGTTTGAGACCAGCCTGGGCAACATAGTTAGACCCCTCTCCTACAAAAAAATTAAGAAATTAGCCAGGCATGCTGGTGCGCGCCTGTAGTCCTAACTACTTGGGTGACTGAGGTGAGAGAATCCCTTGAGCACAGGAGCTGGAGGCAGCAGTGAGCTAAAAAAACACAAACAAGAAAAACCCCCAAAAACCACACTTCCAAATCCCATAACCCTTAGAAGAAAAGGAAAGTGAATATCAATTCTCAAGCTAAAAAAGGACATTTAAAAACCACTGAACAAATCCCTAAGAGACATTGCCTATATTAAAAAATTACAAATCTCTGTATGTTCTCTCCAAAAAACAAGTAAAAGGAAATATAAATACTATAAATGCAAGGAGTTAACAGTATTACTATAATTGATTAGAAAAACACTGAGACCTCAGTGTTTAAATTTGTTTAACAAAAGAACTATAAATGATCAATAATTGTACCAAAAAGTATTTTTTAACCTATCAGTCAACAATTTTAATTACTCAATACTGGTACAGGTATGATGTAACCTTGCCAAAAAAAATCTATAAGTTGTTCTGACTCTTTCAGAAAATAATTTGGCAATACGTATCAAGATTCTTTTGTCTAAGTAATTTGACTTCTGGGAATCTATTCTAGAAATGCCACAAATGAGCATCACATTTCTTAAAACAATCATTTAAAAAATTGTGCTGAAACACACATAAAATGTACCATTTTAATCATTTTTAAGCATATAGTTCGGTGGCATTAAGTACATTCACACTGTTGTGCAGCCATGACCATCATCCACCCACAGAACTCTTCTCGTCTTGCAAAACCAAAACTTTGTACCCATTAAACAACAACTCCCCTATTCTGCTTCCCCCCAGCCCGGGGCAACCACCATTCTACTTTCTGTTTCTACGAATGTAACTACTTTAGATACTAATACAGGTGGAATCACACAGTATTTGTCTTTTTGTGACTGGCTTATTTCACTCAGCATAATGCCTTCCAGGTTCATGCATGTCACAGCAAGTGTTAAAATTCACTTCCTTTTTAAGGCTGTATGCCATTGGTATATAGCACAGTTGTTTATCCATCCACCCATCGATGACACTTGGCCTGCTTCCACCTGTCGGCTATTGTGAATAATGCTGCTATGAACATAAGTGTACAAATATCTGTTCACAGCCCTGCTTTCAATTCTTTTGCGTGTATAACCAGAAGTGAAATTGCTGGATCATATGGTAGTTTTGTGTTTAATTTTTTGAAGAACTGCCACACTGTTTTCCCCAGGGGCTGCACCATTTTACATTCCCACCAACAGGGCACAACAGTTCCAATTTCTCCACAACCTCACCAACATTTGTAATTTTTTTAAAATAGCAGCCATCCTAATGAATGTGAAGTATTTCATTGTAGTTTTGATTTGCACTTCTCTAATGATCAGTGACACTGAACATTTTTTCATAAGCTTATTGGTCATTTGTATATATTCTCTGGAGAAAAGTCCATGTAAGTCCTTCACACAATTTAAAAATCAGATTTTTGTTGCTGCAGAAGTTCTGTGTATATTTTGGATACTAACTCCTGATCCAATACACAATTTGCAATACGTTCTCCCATTTTGTGACTTGCCTTTTCACTTTGCTGATTGTGTCTTCTGATGCAGAGAAGTTTTTAAATTTTGATGTAGTCCACTTCATAACTATTTTTACTTCTGTTGCCTGTGCTTTTGGTGTCATATTCAAGAAATCACCATCTAATCAAATGTCATGAAGCTTTTCCCATTTTCTTCTAAGAGTTTTATAGTTTTAGCCTTTTGTTTAGATCTTTGATTCATTTTGATTTAATTTTTGTATGTGGTGTGAAGTAAGGGCCCCACTTCATTCTTTAGCATGTGGTTATCCCGTTTTCCCAACACCATTTGTTGAAAAGACTGTCTTTTCCTACTGAATGGTCTTGGCACCCTTGTCAAAAATCATTTGACCATCTATGTGAGGGTTAATTTCTGGGCTCTCTATTCTATCCCATTGGTCTATATGTCTGTCTTTATGCCGATGCTACACTGTCTTGATTACTGTAGCTTTGTCGTAAGTTTTAAAATCAGAAAGTGTGAGTTCTCTAACTTTGGTCTTCCTTTTCAAGATTGTTTGGCTATGCTGATCCCTTGAGATTCACTATGGATCTTGGGATGAATTTTTCTGTTTCTGGAAAAAACACTGTAAAAGTTTTAACAGGGATTGCATTGAACCTGTTGATTGCTTTGGATGGTACTGACATCTTAACAATATTAAGTCTTCCAATCCATAAACAAAAAATGTCCTTCCATTTTTTGGTGTCATCTTTAATTTCTTTCAGCAAAGTTTATGCTTTTCAGTGTACAAGTCACTTACCTCTTTGATAAGTTGATTTCTAAGTATTTTATTCTTTTTGAGAGCATCATACTTTATTTATGGTTCTAAAACTACCTTAATGTCAAAGGGATTATCCCACACATCCAGTGAAATATTATGCATCCATCCACCAAAAATACTAATACATTTATATAATGAAAAAGGCAGTATAAAACTTTTTAGAAATAGCATGGTCATAAAAAGAATCACTTCCAAAATATCAACAGTTGTCATCGTGGGGAGGTATGGCTATGAATTTTTCCTTTATCGATACGTAACAGTTGTACATATTTTGGGGTACATGCGATATCTTGATACATGTATATAATCTGAAATGAATGATCCAATCAGGGCAACTGGGATATCCATCACCTCATTTATCTTTTCTTTGTATTGGGAACATTACAATTCTTCTCTTCTAGCTATTTGGAAATATACAACAAATTGCTATTAACTGTATTTCCCTACTGTACTCTCAAATACTAGAACTTATTCCTTCTATCCAACTGTATTTTTGTACCTCTTAACCAAATTTTCTTCATCCCCTTCTTTCCCTTCCCCTCCCCAACTTCTGGTAACCACCCTTCTACTTTTTACCTCCACAATATCCACTTTTTTAGTTCCCACATGAATGAGAACATGTGGTATTTGTCTTTCTGTGCCTGGCTTATTTCACCTAACACAATGACCTCCAGTTTTATCCATGTTGCTGCAAATGACAGGATTTCACTCTTTTTTTATGGCTGAGTAATATTCCACTGTATATATACACCACATTTTCTTTATTCATCTGTTGATGGACACTTAGGTTGATTCTAAATCTCGGCTACTGTGAATAGTGCTGCAATAAACATGTGAGAGCAGATATCTCTTCAACATACTGATTTCCTTTCTTCTGAATACAGACCCACCAGTGGGACTGATCTACGTGATTATTTCTGAAACCTCCTTATATCCTTCAATATTGCTAAAACAAGCACATATTACCTTCATGAGAATTAAATGTAACAATTTTTAAAAAGAGGTACAGGTTTAAATCACATCAGGTAGAATCCCTTAATGAGTGCTGTCTCAGGTATAGGTTAAGAACAGAGAAAGGGCTGTGACGGGAGCTGAGGAAATCTGATAGAAAAGATTTATTGTGATGGATAAATGAGATCATGTATGTACAAATACACAAACAGAAATTAGCTGAAATGAGGCATGAAAAACTGAACACACAGATTAGAGGATGTTGACTCCTTGTCTCAATCAGTTATGAGCTGCCTAAATTTTTTACCATAAGTCTGTCCCTTCTGCATTTGAGTCTATATGCTCATCTAAGCTATAGGGCTCACTTGGTCTGCGGAGCACTTTCTCCATTGATGAAACACGCTCTCGGCAAATGCAACCCAGAAGAGGCTCTAATGCAGCCACGTCACTGGGACATGTTTTCATCACCTGCTCAGGGAGGGACCAGACAGAGGGGACAGCTCAGCACAGGGAAAGAGGCTGCCTTGAATAACCCCAGGCTGGATCTTTCCTCACCTGTAAAAGGGGATGTATCCCTACCTCCTCCCATTGTTAAGAAGAGCGAACACCGTGTATGGAGGACGCTCCCCCTACAGAGTTGAAGTGGACAGCCCAGGAGCGAGCAGCTCCGGCTGATGCAGGATACAAGTAAACGTAGCTCTGGACATTACACACAAAACGCAGGAAGCAGCGTGCACTGTCCCACTCAAAAAACATGGGCCGTCCACCAACAGCATTTCAGAGAAATGCCTCCGGCTGCAACGTGGGGCTGCAGCAGAGCCACTTAAGGGATTTCTACTTAGACTAACCCCTTCCGAGCAGTCTTCCTCTTACCTCCTGGTTCTGTGGCTCTCTCCTCCAGCCCAGGATCTAGATAATTCCTGGCACCCATAAAATGTACTGAATGAATGAATGAATCAGGCGTAGCACCCAGTTCTGATCTTACAAAACCCCGTTGCTACTCTTCCCCCCTCTACCCTGTAGCACATAATTAAGAGGCCTACGCCATCGCATCCCTTCAAGAACAGCAATTCCCATTCCTCCGAATGCAGACCCCTTTCCAGGCCTCCCATGCCTCACCTGCTGCAGGAGTGGACACCTGTCAGTCACCGCCTGTGGTCAGGCCTACCTGCCTTCTGTGCCAACCTCGCAATGATGCTGCTGAACCTTTCCTGAGGCTTGGTCGCACCACGAAGAGCTGGAGCCAGTGCCAAGGAAAGGCGCCTCGCTGCTTCAGTCCAGAGTGCCTCCCCAACTGAACGTGGCACACAGACCCACAGGCCCTCACCGAATACCATACGTAATCTTTGCATTGTACAAAGATGAAGGTTTGAAAAGTTGAAAAGGAATTATTCTTTATTCTTTATTGTCTGGGTCCCCCATCACTGTTTCATTCTTTACTTAAAAACAAATTGCCTGTAAATACATCCCACTGATGTTATTTCCAGAGAGTAGTTCCAAATAAAACTTTCAAATTTTCATTTCTAAATTCAACTGAAGGTTTTATTTTTATTTGTCATATCCTTTAGCAATTTTGTAGGCAAATTAAATATGCTTGTATTTTAGTGAAGAACTTTTACAGTAATTAACAAAAAGTTGGTTTTTTGAACCTAGAGCATCATAACCACAGTGCACTGACAGGATGCTGGCCAGAACTATTTTTTTTTTTTTAAATTGGAAACTATGTGAGCATGGATGACGTATGCTTTGTTGAGTGAGAAATCTAACCTAAAAAATTTGGCTTCACTTACAGTTTAAAATAGATTTTTTCCTGAGACAGATAAAGATTCCTAATATCCAGCTATGTTCAAAGGTTTCCAGGGAACTCATGCTTGTCAATAGCAAGGACAAGTGGACAGGCACTTGTGGTCTCTTAACGTGAGTCCTCTGAGTGACAAGTTTGTCCACAGGGAAGCTCAGCATCGGGACGTGGAACAGATGAAGTGAAATCCACCCTAAGTGCTGTGTCGCGAGGCCGGGGCTTACTTCTCTACTCCCTGCAGCGAGGCTGGAAAACCTTATAAACAAAGCAAGTGCTCACACTCCTTCCTTTTTCTGAGAACACAGGAAACCAACACAAAGTATGTAAAACACGCACACATCAGAGTGCTTTCATGCTAACTGTTTTGTTTAATTTGCCTACATTCTTACCAACCCATGCAGTAGGTCAAGTAAGTCATACACCTCATTTTCCCAGAAGTCTGAGGGGGAGTGAGGTGAAGGGAACCTTGAGCCTGGATGGGTTCTGGCCACCCTGAGAGAGTGGTTTCCATCTCTATGGAAACTGAGGGAGGAGGGAAAGGACAGGCTGGGGCCCGGAGGGCTTTTCATTTCCTCAGTGAATGTACTGTGTGTTTTCTGGATCCTTGGCAGATGCTAGAATGGGAGACGCACACACGAGAGTTGACGCGAGCAGTGAGTGGTATAACATGTGCAGTGTGTTCTGCAACCCAGTGTCCACCACTGATACATGGATAAGCAAACTGTGGTCCGTCCACACATGGAATACCATTCAGCAAAGTTTGGCACGTGCTACACCATGGGTGGACCTTGAGAACATTATGTTTAGTGAAATAAGCCAGATACAGAAGAACAAATACTGTATGGTTCCACTTGAATGAGGTTCCTACAGTAGGCGAAACCATACAGACAGAAAGTAGAGCAGAGGTTACTGAGGGTTGGGGGAGGGGAGAGGGAAGCCTTACTGTTTCATGGAGTATGTGATGGGGGAAGATGAAAAAATTTTGGGTGTAGGTAGCATCGTGAATGTATTTAATACCAGTGAACTGTACATTTATGAATGGTTAAAGTAATAAATATTATGCTATGTACATTTTACCACAATTTAAAAAAAAGATAAGGAAGGCTTGAGCCAGGGAAGTTCAGGAAACACTTGAGAAGGCAGGAGCAGCAGGGGCTAGACTGCACAGAGGATGAGTATGTCCAAGGAGTGTCTGCGTATGTGAGTGAGTGACAGAAAGAGAGATAT
>CAUYRT010061206.1:0-44320 GCA_963574885.1 Lepilemur ruficaudatus
AATTTTGCTCAGATCACAGAAAGCCCACGGGACAGAGGTTTTGGTCTTTGATCCATCCCCGTTCCCCTTGTCTGGATTTTGAATGGTAAGACCAGCCTAGGCTGAGAGGTGAATTTCTGGTGTCAGGTCTTGGGATACGGAATTCAAATATCTGAATAATATTTTCTTAGCTTTTCGGAGCCTCATCTTTTTCATCTATAGAAGAGAGATAAATATTAATAATTTTAAGGTAGTAAGGCTAATACGAGAGGATCAGATGAATCATTTCATGAGTGAACATGTGGCTCACGGGAGAAACTCCAAGTACATTTGTCCCTCTCTCCTCCTCAATTTCCTCCACCAAAATTACCCAAGAGCAAGAACAAGACACTTTCCTGGACATCTCTGTGTTTGCCTCCCTCAATTGTAGCCTCCAGGTATATAGGAGGTGCTCATGAGAGGGAGAAATAGTTAAACATCAAAAAATTCGTATGGGCAACTTTTCTTCTTCTTCTTCTTCTTCTTCTTCTTTTTTTTTTTAACATGAAGCCAAATCAAGAAAAATGGAAAGGTTTCTTGAAATTCTTTTTCCTTTAAAAATGAAAATAACTTTATTAAGTATGATTTCAATTGACACAATGACCAACAGGGCTTGGTGTTGGCGACCCATCCAGGCTGTCTCCCAAGAAAGAGGTGTCACAAGCCTGAGATCGCCGTGGTGATCCTGTTGGTAGGAGTGAGATGTTACTGTTTTGGGGCACTATTGCACCCCTATGGATATGCATGGATAAGGTGACTGAGACCAGCCAGTAAACAGCAGAGAGTCAACCCTGGGTTTGCAGACAAGAAACTCTTTCCTCCTGTATCCCCAGAAGACTGACATCTCTCCAGCTGCTAAGGCTCCCCCCTGGACTGTTGCCTGGCTGGGTAAAGAGGAGGCTCTTGATGTTCTTTCCAACAAATATTTACTTACCACTTACTATGTGCCAAACTCTTGTGTTAAATGCTGGAGGGTACAGTGATGACTAAGGTATAATCTCAACTTTCAAGACACTCTGTAATGGGTTGTAAAGAGGAGGGAGTTATTTTAGGGGAGGGAGAAAGAGTGTGAAGCAATGTTAGTAATTATCAGTGAGAAGTACAATTGTGGACTGGCAGAGAGGCAGCCACTGGTATCTGGGCAGGGTAGTTCTTTGGAGCCTCAGTTTTTCCACCTGTGAGATGGGGTTAATAATAAGACTGACCTTACAGGGTTGTTTAATATAACTATAAGAAATAATTTGAAGCCAGGTGCAGTGACACGTTCCTGTAGTTCTAGCTACTTGGGAGGCTGAAACAGGAGGATCATTTGAGCCCAGGAATTCGAGGCCAGCCTGGGCAACATAATGAGACTCCATCATTTTTTAAAAATGTGGGAATAAATGCATTAATAAATAGTGCATATAAAGCCCTAGCCAGCCTGGCACATGGTTGGCACTCAGGAATGGTGGCAGCTGGCCTGGTAGTGGTGGTTGCAATGGCTGCTTTAGGGTCTCTCCTTGAAGGAGGAGGGAACAGCTCTGCTTCCTTCTAGATGAGCTATCCTCATTATTCCCTGTCCTGGTCCTCAGGAGGTCCTCTGGAGGTCTCTGGCATTTGACTTTGGCAGAATTATGACACGAGTATGCCAAATGAAGCCTCTCTGGTGCCCATACCATCAGCCCATTTCCGTCAGGTAGGCTGTGACATGTCACAGCTTCAGATGCTGGTACCAGAAGGAGGTTCTAGTTGTGGCCTGCGGGCAGATGGAGAGACCTTCTGCACTGCCAGGGCATGGGCTCTGCTCCCCACCTTCTCCTTAGTAGCCCCGAGGAGGGGGTTATTGGAACTCAGACTGCTGTAGGGAAACAGGACTGTTTGTATTCTAACACAGAAGGAGCATCCATCAGGCAAACAGCCCTGTGACTAACGGCTTTGGCCTTAGAACAAGAGCAGGCTGCTCACATTCCCAGGTTGCCAGAGTTCTGGGCTACAGTTCGTATCCGGAGCAGATGTGCCAGTGTCGTGTGGCTTGGCCTTCGGGGACCTTGCTGACCAGATCAGACCCATAGACACACACAGGATCACTGGTGGAAGAAAGGAGTTGCTGTGCACCGTACCTCAAAGGATTGCTCCTGCACCTGCTACCTGCAGGGGCCAAGACTGAGACGATCCATTTGGGAGAGGGAGAAATACACAATGACATGGAGGGAAAATCTAGGAGTCGGGGACTAGGACTTAAGGCAGATTTAGGTCCTGTTGAGGATGAAGAGCTTAAAATAGATAAGAATTTTAAAAGAAAAATTTCTAAGAAGGACAAAAATTTCCAATGAGAATTTTAATTCCTATTTACATCATTACTTAGTGTGCAAAACAAACTTTCCATGCCACCTCCCTCGTGAAACCTCAAGTAAAATTCATCTGGCTTACTTCTACGGCATGGGCTCTGTTGACTCTGAAGAGTGCGGGACAGTGTTCTGAGCCTTTATAGAAGGCTGGGGGGTTCTCAAACTGTGGTCCCTGGAGCAGCAGCATGAGTACCACCCAGGAGCTTGTTAGAAATGCAGAATCTCCAGATGGGGCCCAACCATCTGTGCTTTAACAGCTTTCTGGGTGATTCTAATGCAGGTTGGAGTTTGAGAACTACAGGTGCAGGGCGACATCTGGAAGCAGCACTTAGAGATAGCCAACACCTGAGATTCACCAGTGTCACAGGAAGGCTAGGACAGGTATGCTCAACCCTAGCTGACATTAGAACCACCAGGGGAGCTTTTGAGAGTTCAGATGGCCCACCCCAGACCCCAGACAAATTAAACAGAATCTTTGGTGGGGGAGGGGGAGGGCCAGGCTTCTCTCCAGGTAAATTCAATGTGCCACCCAAGGTAGGTGGGGAGCTTGGGTCTTTATCTGCTGTCAGGGAAAACAGAGGCTCCGGGATGAGGTTGGATATTGCAACCCCGCATTCAGGGGGTGAATCTCAAGGAGCCTTTAGATAATTGTTGGTGGACTATGGAGCCAAACATATAGCAACGTGTATGTAGAACTGGTGTGGAAAAAAGCATTCTACACAGAGGGCCAGACTGTCTTGGGGTAGACTGTGTAAGGTTCAGTTTTTGGTTAAAAAATAATACATTTGTGTTTTGACCTACAAAAGCCTGTTTTCATTCTAAAAAAAATTATAAGCCACATTAAAGGGAAAAAATCAAACACAGCTCTCATTATCACTTTGCTGTGTTGCCTTCCGCTTCACTTGCATATGTCAACAGAGCTGAGATGACACCACATAAAATCTTTTTTTATTTTTTTTCTGTATTGAAGTATACTTTACATACCATGCCTTTACTCCATTTTAAGTGTACAATTAAATGACATTTAGTGAGTTTACCAAGATGTGCAGTTAATCACATAAATCAGTTTTAAAGGAATTCCTTTCGCCTATTGAGACCCCTAATTCCTTTCCCCAACTAGTTTTCAAGCATGTCCCACCCTTCCACAGTGCCCACCACATCGCTCAGACGTGGCTCTACCCTCCACCCGCCGAATCCCTAGCGAATACCACCACCATTTGAGCCCCATAGTGTTAATCGGTCAGTACCAATTTGATGGCGAGTACATGTGGGGTCCATTCTTCCATTCTTGTGTCACCTCACTTCGAATAATGGGCTCAAGCTTAATCCAGGATAATATAAGCGGTGCTAGCTCACTGTCGTTTCTTAAAATTGAGTAAATTCCATTGTAAACATATACCGAATTTTAATAATCCACTCATGAATTGACGGGCACTTGGGTTGTTTCCACGACCTAGCAATAGTGAATTGTGCTGCCATAAACATTCGGGTGCAGATGTCTTTATAATAGAATGACATACACATAAAATCTTGAACCCTTCTTTTCATTGAGTTATTTTTGGAAGGGAAAGTGCTGCTCCACAGTCTGTATAGCTATCATTATAATGACTGCAGGATATTGGTTTATGTGGTGTATATAATATATCGGAATGTTTTGAAAGCCAGCATCTTTCACAAAGTGAAAAAGGCTTCATGTTGATGCTGCGGAGGGTCGGCCCAGCCACCGGTGGTGTGCTCTGGTCCTTCTAGAAGATGTCCCACCTGAGCAGACACTCCTGCCTTGAGCCACGCTGCAGTGCCAGCACCTGAGCTGGTTCAGTTCTGCCCCTTCAACCATTCACTGTAGGTTCTGCCCTGATGCCTGTGGCCCCAAGCCAGACATGAGCACAGAGGAAACGTTTTAACTTTCAATTACAGAAAACTTGAAACATTTACCAAGGAATTACGGGATAGTACCAGGAACCTCTCCATGTGCCCATTTACCCAACTTCAACAATGATCAACAAGTGGCCAGTTGTGGTTCAACTCTATCCTTCCCCCTACTTGTTCCTGGATTATTTTGAAACAAATCCCAGACCTCATACCATTTCATGCATAAATATTTCAGTATGTGTTTCCAATATAGAAAGACTCTTTATTTTAAAAATAGCTGCAATACCATTGCCATACCTAAAATAATTAATAATTATTCCTTACCAGTGTCAAGTATCTAATCAGCATTCAAATTTCCAATCACCTAGTGAAAGTCACATTTTGATTGGTTGATAAATCTTTTAATCTATATTCTCTACACATCTATCTCTATTTCTCCCCCCTTTCCCTTTTTACAATGTATTTATTGAAAAAATAGGGCTGTTCATTTGACAGAGGATTTCTTTATATGCTAACAGGATGACTTGAATGTCCCTTCACTGATTTTGTTTTTATTTCCGGTAGATGTTTGACATCAGGGTTTAGACACCCTCCTTCCACTGTTCGTCTCATTTTACCCTCACCCCTCAGCTCTCACCAGCCCTGTTCCCCAGCTCTGATTCCCTTCTGTGAGCCTCAGTCTCCCTCACTCTTGATCTACACCCAGGACCAACTAAATAATCAGCTGGACACCCAGTATAAAATGAAAATACAGAGCCCCTTGTTCGAAACATGTCAGGAACGTCAAGATAGCAACAGCAGATATTCAACCAGCCCAAGGCCCCGGTGAGCTGGGGGCCTGGTTCAGCTGCACAGGTGTGACTACCCAGGTACACACCATGACACCTGCCGTGTCTACACCCTGCTCTCCTCCTCACTCTGTCCCTGACTATATCCCATCCCCACTTCAGTGAGGCTCGGGGCTGAGATATAGGTGCTCTATCCCTGGGGAACTAGAAAAACTCTGCTAACAGCCCAGGGATGTGGCATGGAAGTATAAAAAAGTAAAAAGGCACCCACAAAAAATTGGAACCCCAAACTTTGTTCCATGCTCAATTGAGAAGTTAAAAGTCAAAATTCTCACTACCCGTTTGGTGCAAAAAACCAAAAACTAAAATAAAAGCCCCTAATCCAGAACTATGAAAGTGCAAAGCTTCCCTTTAGGAACATCACAACCCAGCACCGTCTCCATGGCAGACAGGTTCCACTGACGATGAGCTCACTGCCGGGCAAAGGCAGCAGAGGGGAGAAGTCACGCTCCAGGAGCTGCAGATAATTGTGCAGTGGCAAAAGCAATCTCAACATAAGTCGCTTAAAATATTTAACGAGATAAAGGAAGAAGCAGAATCCATACCACAAGAACGACACACGCGGTGGGCACAGTGATGATGTGCCTCCTCCCCAGCACCTGAGAGTGTGTTACGTTCCATGGCAAAAGGGACTTTGCAGCTGTGATTAATGTGTAGGGGCTTGAGATGGGGATAGAAGCCTGGATTTTCCAAGTGGGTCCAATTGGAATCACAAGACTCCTTAAAAGTGGATGAGGAGGGCCAGGAGTGAACCGCAGAGATAAGAAGACAGAAAAAGAGGCAGGAGAGATTTGAAGAGTGAAAAGGACTTGACCTACCATTAATGGCTTTGAAGACAGTGGAACAGGAACGTGCCCAAGAAATGTGAGTGGCCTCTAGACACTGGGAACAGGCCTCAACTGATCCCTGGGAAGGAAATGGAGACCTCATTGCTACAAACACAAACAAGGACCTGGATTCTGCAACAACCCGAAGGAGTAAGGAAATGGATTCTTCCCTGGAGCTTCCAGAAAGAAATGCAGCCCTGCCGGCACCTTGATTTCTACTTCTTACAACCCGTGTGAGACTGCTGAGCTGCAGAGCTGTAAGAGAATGAATTTGTGCTGCTTAAACCCCTATGTTTATGGCCATTTGTTATGACAGCAATGAGAAAACTATTAAATAATACAACATATTTTAAAAGTCTGACTTGGGAAAGCTCCAAATAAAGTATGTACATTAAAAAAAATGTAATAATTAAAACCTACAACTCAATAAATAGATTGAAAAGTAGATTATACTTGGCTAAAGAGAAAATTCATAAGTTCAAGAAAAATCTGAAGAATTTATCCAAAATGCAGCACAAAAAGATGAGCTAAAAGAAACCATGAGGAGCAGAGAAATTGGCAATGATTTTTGACTGCAAACCATTAACAGAGGATAAAAATGAGGTGGAACTAAGGTACTGAATTATAATAAGATAAAAGTGGGGATTTCAGAGGGAAGCTAGATATTTTACGTCTTTTTCTTATTCAAGAGAAAGCAAGAGATACTTATTAACTTCAGACTTTTAAGAAAAATATATGGCTCAATTTGCATGCTAAAATTGTAAAGATAACTACTTGTTAAATGTATGGGTGATCCTTGAACAACTGGGGAGGGGGTTAGGGATGCCAACCCATTGAGGTGTGGAAAATTCGCATGTAATCTTTAACTCTCCAAAAACTTGACTAGTACACCTTACTGTTGACAAGAAGCCTTACTGATAACATAAACAGTGGATTAACACATATTTTGTGCATCATATGTATTATATACCATCTTCTTAAAATAAAGTCAGCTAGTGAGATTGGTCCACCATTTTTTATTAGGTTCCTGTATTTTTCTGTGTGTCATGGATAAAGGATTTGATTCCTATGCCCCTAGCCCTACTTTCCCCATGACCCCTGTGGTCTGTATTGCACAAATCTGCATAACATGACGATTTGAGGAATGTATATGTCACATTACAGTGGGACTCACTGTATGTAAGAGAGCTCTTCAGAATTGAGCAGCCACTTTCAGAACAATCTCATGACTCAAAGACCTCCTTCATTTGATCAATACCTTTATATTCCATTTATAGTAATCAAGGCTGCTCTTTAAGAGCTTGTAAAATAGATTTGTTCTTTATTTATAATAAAAAATAAAGCTCAAATGTAAAAAATTAAAAAACAAAATAAAGTCAGCTAAAGAAAAGAAAGTGTTGTTAAATCATAAGGAAGAGAAGGCCTGGCGCAGTGGCTCACGCCTGTAATCCTAGCACTCTGGGAGGCCGAGGCGAGCGGATCGCTCAAGGTCAGGAGTTCGAAACCAGCCTGAGTAAGAGCGAGACCTCGTCTCTACTATAAATAGAAAGAAATTAATTGGCCAACTAAAAATATATAGAAACAATGAGCCGGGCATGGTGGCGCATGCCTGTAGTCCCAGCTGCTCGGGAGGCTGAGGCAGAAGGATCCCTTGAGCCCAGGAGTTTGAGGTTGCTGTGAGCTACGCTGACGCCATGGCACTCACTCTAGCCTGGGCAGCAGAGTGAGACTCTGTCTCAAAAAAAAAAAAAAAAAAAATCATAAGGAAGAGAAAGTATGTTTACTGTTCATTAAGTGGAAGTGGATCATCACAAAGGTCTTCATCTTCAATAGCTTCATGCTGAGTAGGCCCAGGAGGAGGAGGAGGAAGAGGAGGGGTTGCTCTTGCTGTCTCAGGGCTGGCAAAGAGAAAGAAAATCTACATGTGAGTACACCTGTGTAGTTCACATCCATTGTTCAAGGGTCAACTGGTCAACATATGAAATGTGCAGAGGAAATCAATCCATCAGGATGTAGGAAAAAAGAAGCAAAAAGAGGCAAACACAAAGCGTGGCACATAGAAGACACACAATCAGACAGTAGAAGTCTTTCCAGACATACCAATAATTATAATAAATGACAACATATAAACAGATTAAAGTTGTCTGTTAGACACAGGGACTAAAATTAGGTTTTAAAAATGTAGTTAATGTGCTATTTTCAAAAGAGTTGAAGTAAAATGCTTACAGGGTTGTGTAGAAAGTTATCAACTGGGAGTTCCTCAGGGCTGGCAATCTCGCTATGGAAAGGGGAATGGAACCGCAGAGGGAAATGGCCTTCAGGAAGGAGCCCTGTGTGGGCCAGGTGCCTGCGCAGCCACAGGAATGGCCACTGAACTGGGTGTCCTCTCCCAAAGGCAAGTCTGTGGCCCAGCGCACACATGGCAGATGAGGGCTGTGACCTTCACCAGACCCTCTCCCGTGATCCCCTGGACCAAGCAGTCTGTTCACAAATCAGAGTTTCGGAGCATCTCTCTCTCTCAAACTTCTTTTTCAGAAATATAAGTCATGACTTGTGTTTCTAGCAGTACAGTGGAGTTAATATCCTGAAAACCAAATGCAAAAGATGCTGGATAAATTTTTTTTTTAAAAAATCTTTTTAATAAAGAAGCCAAAACTACCCTTAAAGCAAGGATCCAGAGAAGTAGGTAAGCCCTAGACCCAGTATGAGCCCTGGGGACATATGCTCCACTCTGGTGACCCTGAGCTTCCATCCTGACAGTCCCCTGGGGTTCGGGGCAGGAGATCAAACCCTGGGAGATGCATGGCCAAGAAGTACTGCAACAGGTCACACCAGCCCAGATGATAAAGGTGAAGATGTGTCAAATTGACTACATTAAAATTATCTACTCATAAAAAGACACCATACATTGGAGAAAATACTAGCAACACAAATGACTGACAACAGGTTAATATTCAGAATACCCTTTGCCCCGCCCCTGAGAGCCGCCCTCCAGGCTTACCCAAGGAACCTTCCACCACTTGTCTGTTCAGGGACCTCACTCCAACAGTTGTCCCCACCCTCTCCTGCTAATCAACTTTCATCTCTCTGCAATCATTCCCATCAGCTAATTATAATGTGACAGCTCTCAGAATTTAACAAACACTCTTGACCAGATGCCACCTCCTCATTAATCTCTCTGAATCCAGCAAAACTCGCCTGAAGAGGGGTCTGCACTCTCCGGCTCCTGTTCTCTCTTAAACCCACACCACCTTCTGGATGATCCTTCTCAGAGCCATCTGTTGCGAAATCCAGTGACCTTTCTCAGCTGTCATCTTACTTAACTTACAAACATCTTACTGTCACTTGATCACTCCTTTTTTCTGGAAACACATTCTTCACCTGGGAAACTGAATTCTCTGTGCCTTCCTCCTTCCATCCTGGCTGTTCCTTCTCAGGTCGCTTTACTGGTTCTTCCCACTGCCCTGATGTACACACAGTCCAGGGTCCTGTGCTTAGTCCCTAATCTTCTAGGGTGTCGCCACGGGCCCCTCCATCTCATGTCCTCATGACGCTGACACCCAAATGTATGCCCTCAGCCTGGACTTCTTTCGTGAATTCCAAGACCTATTACCAGCTGCCTATTCCACACCTCCCTCTGAATAGCCAATAGACATCTCAAATACAGCATGTAAAATATGAAACCCTCCTTCACCTCCCCCGTCTGTTCCTCTCTCAATTCTCCCCATCTAAAATTATGGCAACTCCATTTTTGCAGTGGCTCAGGCTAAAAACCTCAGCACTATTTTTGAAGCCTGTCTTTCTCTCATGCTCCCAGCCAACCCGACAGGGACTCCTGCTGACTGCACTTCCAGAATGTATCCAGAAACTTCTCACCAACCCCACCACGTTCCCCTCAGACTAAGACGTTGTTCTCTCTCCGTTGGATTACAAGGTTGGCCTCTCAAGCGTTCTCCATTCTTCCTCCCTGCCTCCCTGAGTCTGTTCTCAGCACAGTGAGGCCTCCAGACGGAAGGCTCCTCCCAGTCCTCCGTTTACACCCTGCGGTGCCGCTCACGTCACTCGGAATAGAGGCCAGCGTCTCTGCACCCTACAAGATCGAGACCCCGATCCCTCTCCTACCTCCCCAGCTGGTTCTGTCTCCCAGGCTTACTTGGCTGCACCCACACTACAGCCTTTTCATTGCTTGAGCTTGTCAACGACTCTCCTGCCCCGGGGCCTCTGCACATTGTGTCCCCTCTTCTTCGATGGCTCTTCCCGTGGCATCCTCAGGGCTCACTCACTACTTTCCTCAGGTCTTTGCTCAAATGTTGCACCATGAGGCTTTCCCTGACCCGCAGCCTAGTGCTCCCCCTTCCTCTCCCTCCTGCCCGTCTCTGGTTTTCTCTGTAGTATTATACTTAGGAGCGTTGGCACGCTCTGTATTTACTCCTGTGTGTGTTTGTTTGATCTCTCTGCCAGGAATGCACGAGGACAGGGACCTTGCGTTGTTCACTGCCGTATCCCAGAACCTAGAATAGTGCTTGGTGCAGAATGGGCACTCAGTTTCTTAAACAATGTGAGTAAATATTTAAAGAAGTTCTGCATGTTGTCAAAAGATACAATAGAACAATGAGCAAAAGACTTTAACCTGCATGCCCCAGAAGAGAAAACACAAGCAGCCAATAAACATGGAGAAATGCTCACCTTCATTTTGTAATGTTGGAACTTCAAACCAAAACCAACAGGATATGCCTTTCGTGCCCACCAGAATGGCAAAAATTAACAAGGCATTATCAGGTGGGGTGAGGATATGCAACAACTGGAACTCGTATTTATAGTCAGTAGTGGGATACATGGGTACCCTTCCTTTTAAAATAGTTTGACATTACGTGCATATACAGTCATGCATAGGGTAACAGCAGGAATACCTTCTGAGACATACATTGTTAGGTGATTTCATCATTGTGCGAACATCACAGAGTTACTTACACAAACCTAGATAGTATAGCCTACTGCACCCCTAGGCTCTATGGTCTAGCCTATTGCTCCTAGGCTACAAGCCTGTACAGCATGTTACTGTAATGAATGTTGTAGGCAACTGTAACACTTGTAACACAATGCTAAGTATTTGCATATCTAAACATAGAAAAGTTACAGTAGAAACACGGTATTATAATCTTATGGGGAAGCCATCATATATGTGATTTGTTTTGACCAAAAGGTCATTATGTGGCACATGACCATACTTACATGACCTAGCAACTCCATCCTAAGCTTATACCTAAGAACAAACTGGAATCCAAAGAGACTACAAAAAAGAATCATAGCAGCAGCAATGTTTGTAATAACAAAACATGAGAAAACAACCCAAATGTTCCAACAGAAGAATAGAAGTAACTTGTGATACCCACGATGGAATATCATACAACAGTGAAAATCAAATGGACCTCAGCAGTAAGCTTCTCCATGGATGGCTCTGCAGAACATAGTGTTAGGCAAAAAAACAAAAACAAACACACACAAAAAAATGCACAAAGCAAGTCACAGATGAATACATTCAGTGTAATTCCATCAATTCCAGTTTAAAATATGCAAACCTAAACTATGTATTGATTAGGGACATATATATACGCCCACACACACATATGAAGTAGCATATATAGTACATAAATATTAATATTATATGTACTACAAAGAAACATATAAGATGGTAAGTCCAGAATAACAGTAATCTATTAGGGGAAAGGAAGAACTCATGGGGACTTTAAAATTACTGGAAACATTCTAGTTCTTAAGCTGATTGTTGAGCATTCTGTTATTTTGCCTTGTATATGTTGTAAATGTTCTTTTTTTACACATCCAATATTTAATTTAATATTTTAAAGAACAAGGATCCCACTACAAACAATTGGATAGAGCTGTTTACCAGAAGGAGGACTGTTTCCTGGTATGGAACTGTTAACAGGAGCAACAGAGGCCCTCGCCCCTCCTACACCTGGTTAGCTCCTCAGGCTGTGATTACTGAGGACTAGTGTCTGCAGGGCCTCCTGCGCAGGCAAGGTGGGAAGGAACCAGAGTAGAACAGATCAACCAGGTGGCATGTTTTCCAGTAACCTCAAGGTCAACTGCAGAGCTAGCTTATGCTGAGTAGACAAAAGTACTATTTTGGTCACTGTCCACTCTTCCTGTAGTGCCTCTGGCCTAATATGTCTCAATCCTGACCCACCTACCCAGGGCTGTGTGCTGCCCTCCCTTTACCTTCCTAAAACTGGCCTGAGCAAGATCATGCTCTATTCCTAAGGGCTGTAGTTTGAAATCTCACGTTGAGGCTGGGCACAGTGGCTCACGCCTGTAATCCTAACACTCTGGGAGGCTGAGATAGGAGGATTGCTTGAGGTCGAGAGTTCAAGACCAGCCTGAGCAACAGTGAGACCCCCATCTCTACTAAAAAGTAGAAAAAAAAAATTAGCCGGGTGACTAAAAATAAGAAAAAATTACCCGGCCATGGTGGCACATTCCTGTAGTCCCAGCTTCTCAGGAGGCTGAGGCAGGAGGATCAATTGAGCCCAGGAGTTTGAGGTTGCTGTGAGCTAGGCAGAGGCCACGGCACTGTAGCCTGGGCAATAGAGCAAGACTCTGTCTCAAAAAAAAGAAAGAAATCTCATGTTGAAATATGATCCCCAAGGTTGGAGGTGGGGCCTAATGGGAGGTGTTTGGGTCATGAGGGTGGATCCCTCATGACTGGGCAGAGGAAGCTGGTTGTTAAAATATTAGAAAGAGCCTGGCACCTCCCCCCCTTCCTCTCTCACCATGTGGTCTCTGCACACACCTGCTCCCCTTCACCTTCCACCATGAGTGGGAGCAGCCCAAGGCCCTCACCAGAAGCAGATGCTGGTGCCATGCCTCTGGGGCAGCCTGCAGAACCATGAGCCAAACAAACCCCTTTTCTTTATGAATTGTCCAGCCCCAGATATTCCTGTACAGCAATGCAAACAGACTAAGACACTAACCTTCATTTCTTCATTAAAGCCCATGCCCATCATTCACTTGTTCTCCTAGGATAAACTGAGTTACAGGGATTGGTCTGATTGTAAAAATGCCCATTAGTGTGTGGACAAATACCTTCCAATTAATACCTTCATTCTTATATGGGGATTTGGCTTCAGTTCATTTTGACCATGCAATCTTTTTGGCACCCCCCTGTCCCCACCTCCATTCATCCCACACCAAGAAACCATCTCACAGACCTTGTTTTTCTGAAGGTGAGTCAGAAAATCACCCTGGCTTCGGAAAGGGCAGCCACCAGCTTAAAGGGAAACTGTCCGTCCCACAAACTTTATAAAGGAATTTTCAGCCATCCTACCTTCTCAGAAATAAAACAAATAATTAAATCTATCAAGTTGTTTACATATTGAGGGGTACACCAGGTTTTGTGGGTGAGACACGGCCAATGATACAAATAAATAATTTTAGGCTTGCTTAAGCATTTCACCGTGGTGATGAGTGGCAGCAAGATGCTTTTAGACAATAATGCTGCTGTTCAGATGACATTTGCGTCACCCCCATCCTCCATAGTCCTTGCAGAAGCTGATAATTGCCCACAAAGCTCATCGCACATCCTGGAGGTCTGTGCTGGCCCAGCCCTGCTGATCATGACGGATGGACATTCTAAGTAGAGGCGAGAGAAAAGGCTCTCTGGGAGACAAAAAGGCGACAGATTGTTTTAGGTTTCACTCTTGAAGGATCTGTGCAACGACTCTCAAGGCCAAATGGGGATGATGCCTGCCTTATGCGGGGCTTGTCGAGGTGGGAAGCAGGTGTCATGGGGGCCCAGGAGAGGCAGGCTTGATGTGCTGCTCAGAAGTTGTACTCCTCATGGTTATGGGAGGTTCGGTGTTGACGGAGGCCAATTCCACGCATGTCGTGAAACGTGAAATGAGAAGCAGAGATCTTCTCTCCAGCAACACAGCTCTGACAGCAGGATAAGGCATGGTAAGCAATAGCCTAAGCATGTGCGTCTTGTGTTCTAAAGAACTCAGTTCCTCTGGAATTTTACTGCAAAATTAAAAATTGGATGAAGTTCTATTCACAGGCTTCCTAAAATAGTAAGAGACTAGCTGTAAACTTAAAAGATGTGGGGGAAATGTGACTCAGTTTGGTCTATTGGGTGGCCCCAGTGGTTACTACTGAGGTAGACTTTCTATGCAGTTTTACGCCTACTGTTATGAAGAGGGTTCAGGCAGGCCCAAGCACTGAGAAGAGAAACTGTTATTTTGTGTCATGTACAGAGCACCTACAGTATCATGAGTCATTCTTCATTATTTTCAGATTGTTAAAAAAAGGTCCTTGAAAGACTGTTCCTGAAATCTTGTGGAGACCACTAATGCAGACACTGAAAATAGGATTATTAGTAAATGTCTCCTTTTCTCTGGTTAAGAGTGCCTTCCTTTTGCAAAATAGAAATAATGCTCCTTCTTTTATCTTTTGTTGTACAGGTGTTTATAAGGTCCTTTGAAATCCATAAAGGAAAATGGAAAAGATGTCATAAAATTTAAAATGTTGTTTATTATACAGTAGTGTTATTTAATAATAAAAAGTTTGCCTAAAGCAAAAACTTCATTCATCAGAGATCTGGGTCTCAGGTTCCATCATACCATGACTAGATCTTGCACACAAAGAGAAGCTAACACATTGCTGACAAATCAATCTGATGTGATGATCCCAGTGAATAATAATTCCTTGACCTGCATTAATGAATGCAGTGATTTAATTCAATTTTTTTAAATGTGTGAGGATAACAGGCAGAGTAGTGATAAAATCGATTAGTATTTAAGAATCCTTAGCCATCCTAATGGAATATTCTAGAATCATGTATACTTGCCAGAGTATGGAAAGTGATAAAAGAGCAGTGGATCACTATTAATGAAAATCCCCCTTTTCAAAGAGGATGGAGACTAGGACATAAAGGGTTCAAGAAGTGGAGAGACTCACTTGGACCACAGACTGTAGGATCAGACAGGTTAAGAAGTAGCACTTCAGGAACACCTTTGCGTACATACTGCTGGAGCACTGTTCCACGCGTGGCCTCTTCATCTGTGATCCTTCCTGCATTCAAACTCATCCTGAGACAGAGTGGCTGGGACTGTGGGGGGAGGCACAAGCTTGGGCCAATCCAGCCACCATCAGGCGAGTCACGAGGAAGTCAGGAGATGGACGAGTCTTGGCCTCGGAGCTCTTTACGATCCTTTTGCCCCTGAGAGTCTGTGTCCCCTGAGTTCCTCCAAGAAGTCTTATTCCTCTTTCTGAAGATGCTTCTAGAACAGTGTCAGGTCTTTCTTAAATCCCACAAGTTTTTCCACTCTCCTCTCTCATCCATGATGGTGTCCATTCCCACACGGACGTGCTTTCCAAGTGAAACGTTGTCTGGTTCCGTGTGCCATCTTGGTGGGAGCTGGTTGCCTACCTTTTGTTTCTCTGCCTGGCTGCAGCTTCTCCCACCAAGGGGGACAGCAGGGACACTGCCCACGTGAGCAGTGAGGGTCAGCACAGCAGCAGAACTACCAGGTGGACTTGGAAGTCCTCGTAGGATGGTCACAGCACCTGGGGTTTACTAATGAGACTAATGAAGTGACTCCTCGGATGCCTTTCTTGCTTTTCCTTCTCCTTTTCCTTCTGGTCCCCAGACCATTATGTAATCATGTGACCACTTGATCACCTGACACCTTCCGCATTCCAGAGATTTGCCAGCCTTGGCTCATTCCAGCTGTCCCTGCCTGATTCTCTGGCACTGAACATCCCACCGTCAATGCATCAATTTTAATCATTTTTCCCACATCCAGACCTCTGACTCCCAGCTCTGCCTACTTATTTTTATGACCTCTTGCATAGGCCGTTGCCTAGAAATCTTCAGAGCTTTGGCAATGGATTTCTTTGACTCGCACAGAATAGGCTGACTGGGTGTGAGCAGGTGCAGGGCAGCATGGCCCTGAGCCCTGTAGAGTGCAGTGGGCACAGCCATGGGCACACCCCTCACATGGCCTCTGTGCAACTGCAGCCATCCTGCCCTCCTGTCTGTAGTACCAAGGGCCCAGATCTGTCCTCAGCACTTTTTAAGAGGCAGCAAGAAGGCCAGGACCATATCTTGCTTTCAGGAAGTAATACTCCATCTTTCACAATCATAAAAAGTTGTGAAATATGTGATGTGGCTTATGTGATATGGTGTAAGGCTTCACAGGAGGTCGGGTATGGCTGGTGTGGCTGAGGGACTTTCAGAAGGGCTGCTGCCATATGTCACACACGAGGTGGCAAGGGTCTGGAATAGAGTAGGAACTGTCTGGGGAGGCATTTGAAGGAAGAAGTGGGGCCTTGATGGAGAATTCATGAAATGATGCCTAGAGCAGTTGGGGGCTTGGGAGGAATAAATAACAGTCTGGGAAGTCTCCTAGCACACGGGGCCTTACCTCAGCTCCTCAAGGCATCCGGATCAAGGCAAAGAAAAGACTGACCAGCAGGAGTGACAGCGGACCTCTTCCTCATCATATACCATTTGGTGACATTTGTGTACAAAGTTGGCCGCACTCTAGGACATAATGTTTTGGTTAAATATTCATTCATGTACTTTAAAGTCTGCTTTAAAAAGGAAAAACAGAGATCAAATAAGTTATCTGTGATCTCTATAACTATATTCTTAAAAATTTTTGGTGGTGAAATTTGGATAGTTCTCAGGGGGAGATGTGAATATTGATTCTAATTAAAAGTGTCCAGTTGGAGTTTCTGGGCTGCTCGAGAGAAAATGCAAAAGTCTTAATCAAGCAATCGTCTTGTGAGGTCTCCCACTCCTTCTCCATCTCCCCGACGTGCTGCACAGTAGTCTGCATGTTTGATGTCACCAAAGAGATTTTGAATTCGTCAGCCTGGTTTTTGTGGGATTGTTCCTTCCTTCTCAGTGCTGTGACACATAGAGCTTTGGAGTAGGCATGTGGAAGGACAAGAGCAGATACAAAACGGTACAAGACATGATCTGGTATTCTCAGGGAAAGTGTGATCCATTTAGGAAGACAATGACACATGCATGCATAAAGCTTTGCAAAGAAAGCAAGACCTTCCATAGGAGACAGCACACAGTCGCTTGCCAAGGGAGCTCAGTAGACGATCATTTCAGGAGGGAAATGTCTGGGCACAAGCGCACCAGGGCAGCAGCACGAGACCTCAGTGCTCCCCGCTGCCAGTGGGGTGCTGCACTGCTCTGCCCATCCCCACACCAGAAGGGGAAAACCATTCCAGTCTGGGCAAGTTTGATGGCACAGGTGACATTTGTTGAGGAAGAACACCCCGACTGGTGACTTTGCCCGTACTGCTTTTCTATCTAGTCCTCACAAACATTAATCTTCAATGTTGCATACAAAAGCAGACAGAAAACATAGAATTCTGCATTTTCAAGGACCTTCATACAGGTTGAGCATCCCCGATCCAAAAATCCAAAATATGAAATGCTCCATAACTGAAACTTTGTGAGCACCGACATGGTACCACAAGCGGAAAATTCCACACTTGTCGTGTGACGGGTCACAACTGTGTTCTATGCACAAAACTATTAAAAATATTGTATGAAATTACCTTCAGCTATGTATGTAAGGTATATATGAAACATAAATTAATTTTGTGTTTTGACATGGGTCCCATGTCCAAGCTATCTCAGTATGTATTTGCAAATACTCTAAAAATCTGGAACCATTTGAAATCTGAAATATGTCTGATCCCAAGCATTTTACATAAGCGATACTCTACCTGTTAAGTAGGATTGCTTTAGATACCAATTTCATTCCCCCAAATTTCTTATTGTATGTCATTCATAGTTAAGAGAACACAGATTCTTTTTCAATATTACAGAGACCTGGGGTGCTCGAAACTCCTACATCATCTTGAGATAGATAGATAAATGGATATGACTGACAAATAGACAGAAGGACAGGTAGATAGACTGATATATTAATATATACTAAGACCCACACCATATACACACACCAGTTACTCCAGTCCTGATCTTAGATAATTTGGCTGTAGTATGTTCTCTGACCAGGTCAACTCTGATATCTGAAACATGATTGGTAAATACAGGAAAAAAATATGTAGCACAACAGCTGCTGCTGCTAATAGCTAATATTTATTTAGTATTTAATATGTGCCAAGGACTGTTGAAAGCACTGTGCACATATTAAATAATGTCAAGCTAATAAGAACCCTACGAAGTGGGTGGCTTTCTTTTACCCATTTTCCATATAAGGCTGAGGCACCAGCAGCTTCCATCTTTTGCCCCAGACAACACAGCTATGAAATGCAAGAGTCAGAAGCTGAGCTCAGGTGGCCCAAGCCCAGAGCCCACACTCTTCCTCGTGCACGAGGCAACACGGGGAGATGGCTGCTGTCTATGAGACCTGGGAATGGCCTTTCACTCAGCATTTTATTACTCCTTCTTTAGAGTCAATTAAGTGGGATATTTTTATAGAACAGAAATCAGGACAAATTCTCATTCTGCCCAGTCTATAAAGAGAGGAATGCTAAATTAAGTCTCTTGGATTTCAGAAATGCTGAAATACAGCATATATTTCAGGTCCTCCAACACGGTGTGGCCGTGGATCTGAGATGAGCTCTCGATGTCTGTCTTTTCTCATTCACGGTGAGACTTGGCCTTCCAGAACCTGTGTGCGCTCAGAGCAGAGAGACATCAGGGCTGGGGGGAGGTCACACTAGGTCGTGCTGTGGAGGGGTAGTGCTGGGGGTCCCACCCAGTGCCCCTGGGGCTCTTGGTTCTGCACCACTTGAGGCACGGTGCACCTTCTACCCAGCATCACGGCTTATTGTACATGCTTGCTAACGGACTCAGTAGAAAGCTCTGTAACAATAGGACCCAGACCTATCCCAGTGCCTGAGACAGGAGAGGTAACCGGAAATGAACGAGAAATGCGTGGAAGAATGAGCAGAACAAACCTCAGGCTATTGTGACAGCTCTCCTCAAGTGGATTCACTCCTAAGGCAGCTCACTTTCTATGCCTCTGTTTCTGATTTATAAATGGCTGGGAGGCCTAGCAGATGCCAAAGAAGAAGAAAAAAGTGTCATGTGGAATAAAAGGGATTTTATTTGCATTCAATGACAAATTAGGAAGACTCTTACTTTGGATACTATTGTAACCGCTAGGGCCTTGTTATAAGTAACATTCAGAGCCCCTTGGACCAACAGCTGGCCTTGCTGGCAGCATCAATGGTGAAGGCAGGTGGAGAGCGAGAAGGGCTGATGTGGGCCTGCCGGGGGAGTTTTGGGTGTTTCTCTTCCCCCCAGTGCCAGGCTCTGAACACTTGTAATTTAAAATAGCAATGTCTCAATTGCTTAAAAGAAAAGGAAAAAGATCAGTGCTGTGCTCACAGGGGTGATGATGGCTTCTCTAATGTCATCTCAGCCCTCAGCTCTTCACAAAACCCTTCGCCATCTACAGTCCAATGAGAGAAAACTGAATCCAGCTGTCGGGACTCTACGTGGCTGGGAGGGTCGTCCCTGTGCCTGTGGATGACGGTCCTAGGGAGGGGCCCTTAGGCAGTGAGATCAGTGAGGCAGAGACAGGACAGCGTGGTTTGGAGGATCCTGGACCTCACTTGTCAGATGTTGTTTTCTGATTGGAAAGGTCTGAAGCAGGGACACTAAGCGACACTTTGTGCTAGAATCAGAATCTCCAGCCAGAAGGGGAGGGTCCCTTTACCCAGACACATTGGCCATCTTAGAGTTCATGCAAAGCCATCTTCACATCAGTCCTGCATAGGCAAAAAAGCATTTTCTACATTTATATCCCTTTAACAGTCTCCTTCCTATATTACTGGCTTTGGAGATGGGGTTGTGTGTTTTAGCCCGAAGTCTTATGGAATGCTAATCTAACTTTTCTAAAGAAAAAACACAACAAAGGGTGCCCCTGTTTTCCTCTCCCCCTCTGTCACCTTCTGCACAAATTCTTTCTGTTCTTTAATCATAAGCAAGTGAAGATGGCAGGCCTACAAAGACACAGCAATAAATTCTGGCTAGAAATTAGGACAGACAAGGTTTATGCCTTTATATTTGTTTTCTGGAAGGCAAAAGAACTGCAAATTGAGAAAGGAAATGGCTGGCAAAGAAGTCATTAACTCTAAAAAGAGGACACCCTGCATCATTTGAGTGCACTAAAACTAAAGCAGAATTGTCATTTGGGGGTTTTTCTTCTAACATAACTTTTTGTGGGGCTTGGTTGGACTCTTAGTTGGTTCAGGCTGTTATAACAAATTATGGTAGACTGGGTGGCTTAAATGACAAACATTTATTTCTCACTGTTTTGGAGGCTGGGAAGTCCAAGAGCAAGGCACCGGCAGATCCAGTGTCTGGTGAGGACCTGCTTGTTGGTTTGCAGATGGCCATCTTTTTGCTGTATCCTCACACGATAGAGAACGCAAGCTCTTTCTTGTCGCTTCTTACAATGGCACTAATCCCATCCTGAGAGCTCCACCCTCATGACCTAATTACTTCCCAAATGCACCCCCTCCAGTACCATCACATTGGGGGTAAAGATTCAACACGTGTGTTTTGGAGGCATGTGAAGCGCAGTCAGTAGCAGACTCCATGTGGATTTTCAAACAGAGTTGGAAAGACAGAGGGCAGAGGAACACAGGGCTTACAGCTTTCAACTCCCTGCTCAGCAGAGGGCCTGGCCAGTGAGGGGAAGAGAGCGGGAGCGTGGCATGCCTAAAGAGACCTGCGATAGATGGCAGAAAGTGGAGAGCTATACTGAGACAGTGGGCAGGCTAAGAGCCCAGCACACAAGTGGATGTGGGGAAAACATCTGGGCAATATCCAGGCTGCTTGTGTGAGCCTGGTGCTCATTTGCTTCAATCCAGTAAGCCATTAAAGCAGTTAGTTCCTGCTTCACTCTCAGCTCATGGCTTCACCCAAAAGATGTGAATCACTTTGGACAACAAATAGGCTTCCTGCTAAACAACCTGTATGATGTCCTCTCCTTCTTCCTGCTCACCGTCTACTTTGAGATGCCAAGGTGCGTGAGCAATGCAGAGAAGGGTCTGTAATTAGAGGAGCTGATGGTCGTGTTTTAACCTTTCTGCTGAGATCCATCATTGGAAAAACTCACTCCATCACTGCAACAGACTTTTCCAGTCTGCTTATTTGAAGCCAACGGGGAGAAGACTAGCCCGAGTGACCAGGAAATCACAGCATGGTGTTAACTGAGCTTCACAGCTTTCAGAGGGGAATGTGGAGTGAAACAAGGAAATGGTTGGGTACAGCTGAAAATAAAGACAGACAGGAAGCATGGCGATGAGGCCCTTCACAGTCTAGGGTGATTCTCCCCATGTCAGGACAGCGTTGACTTTGCACGTCTTTATAAATAGCCACATTTCTGAGCACTCAGCAGGTGCTGGCACCAGGCTAAGCACATGTACACACTTAATCTCATTTCAACTGCATGGTCGTCCTAGGAGGTAAGTTTTAGTATAGTCTCTTTTGTGAAGAGGGGAAAACGGAGGCTCAGAGAGTTGAACACTTTGTCAGTCATCAGAGGCAGGATTTGAACCCAATTGTGACTCCAGAGCCTGCCTGGCGTACCCACTACACCATCCTCATCCCAACCAGAACGCGAAGTTCTGTCTCCAGTGGCTGGGACTCTAGGACACCAATATGAAGTATTACAGATCGCACACAGCAACTTTGCTCAGTGCCACATGTCTTCCTAAAGGCAGAAGTCAGCAGAGGTCGTGGAAGGGAAGGCAGAGTGCCTTTCCAGGCTACTTTGTCCCTGTATGAGTGTTATGAGCTAAATTGTGTCCCCCTCCCTGACATTCACATGCTAAAGCCCTAACCCCCAGGACTTCAGAATGTAACTGTATTTAGAGACAGCATCTTTACAGAAATAATTAAGCAAAAATGAGGTCATTAGGGTGGGTCCTAATCTAATCTGACTGGTGTCCCTACGAGAAGAGGAGATTAGGACACAGACACACAGAGGGAAGACAGCCATCTATAAACCGTGGAAAGAGGCCTTAGAGGAAACCAACCCTGCTGACACCTTAACTGGACTTCTAGCCACTAGAATTGTGAGAAAATAAATCTGTGCTGTCTAAGCCACCCAGCCTGTGGGACCCTGTTACGGCAGCTCAAACAGACTAAATCATCCAAGTCTGAGGCACCTGTTTCCTCTTTGGACCCATTCGGCAGAGAGGAGAGTGGACCTGAAGTCAGTTTACATCAACTGTGATTGCTTTTCCAGTGGGAAAGCTGATTTAACAAAATGCTGAAACAGACTTTTCAAAAAGTCTCAGAATAACAACAAAAAAATAGCTAGTAGCTTAAAATAGAATCTTTAGACATACATCATGGGATAAATATATGCAAACAAAGTAGGCAGCTCAGTTTTTGGGCCTTAATCTGGAAAGGGGTGAAATAATCCACACCTCCAAGGTGACCTTTCAAATGCTTGGGCTTTTCACTTGGAAAGAGATGCCTGATGTTGTCAGATCCTATGAATCAATCCTACCAAGCTTGTGTAAAGATTCCTGTGTACTTTGTCTCGGGATTATAGCGCATTGTGAAGGCCCAGACAACCGCTCGCTCATCTATTATGCATCATGTCAAATTACTGTCAGAGCTCAGCCCTGGCCGGGGAGCAAGGAGCATGCCGTGACTGGGAGGCCGAGGCTCAGCTTGAGCTCTCTGGTTTTTTCCCAAAGTGCGCATTTCCTCTGCTACACCACGTCGCGTGGGATCCTGTCTCACAGCCCTGTGGCATGAGCTGTCAGGTGGAACAAGGGCTTCTCCCAACACCCTTTGACGCTGTTGTGCCCAGATGCACATAGCGCCTGTTAGTCACTCTCTACAGGAGAGAAACAGCCATCATCCTTCACCAGACAGCTACTGCTGTGCCTGGTTTAAAGAAATTAATCAATGTTCAATGGACCCACCAGCCTGATGCTCAGTCTCCATTGTCAGCCAGGGCTGGAGCCTCCCCTGCTTATCTGGTCTATAAGTCTGATAACGGTGTTGGGGGGATCCAGGCCTCTCCTGTGCCTTTAGTGCATGATCCAGATGGAGCTGGACCCCGGACTGGTGGTGTTCTCCCACCCTGCGCTGGGCCCAGGTCTGGCCTAGGTGGAGAGCGTTTCTTACAGACCAGGCCAGGGCCTTCCTGTGCTGTCTGACCGGGCAGCTTTCCCCAGAACCCAAGTGGTCTCCCACTTGCCCTTGTTGGGGACGACCCTGCCTCCATTAGACAGCTTCAATCCCTTCACTGAGGACCCCACTTAGCTCCTGAACCAAATCCAAGCTCCTCCTCTCTGGGCCTGGTGTTGGCATGGTTCGCCCCCATTCACACACATCCTTTCTGATGTGCTACCCCAGTGCGTAAACCCGAAGTTATGACGAGGAGAGATGGGGGTTTACTAAAGGTGCCTGGGAAGTCTCCCTCTCTGGAGTTCTGCACCAGCACAGAGACTAGAAAGGGAATCTGGGGAACTGGATTACTTCTTGGGGCTCGCACCAAACCAGTGTGCTGTTCTCTCTTAAAAGAAATGGGAAACAAAGCTTCCTGCCACCCAGAAACAGCCTTGGTGTGAGTCTTTGAGTGGCCACACAGGTGGCATTGCAGCCATGTGATTGATGCGGACACCCCACCTCTGTCTCCAGTAGGGGGCGGCACCTCCTCATCCCACCCGGGCCCTGACGCATAGGGATGATTGATGTCACAGCCAGCTCCCATCAGGCAGGGCCAAGCCAACATGCATGTAGGGGAATGCAAAATAGCACTACAGACCCAAAGGAAAATGGATTGGTCCAGTTGTTCCTAAGGCAGACAGACGCTAATAACAGTGAGATTGAATGGATTCCGTAATGTGCGCTGCTTCTGAAAGACGGGTGAATTCTGGAAACCTTGAAAGGGCAGAAATCACTGAAGGAAGACAAATCCAGATCAATCATCATGGCTCTTATCAGCAGCAGACAACGTGCAGGCACTCTGTGGTGGGAATGTTGATTGGCAGCAAAAACTATGCCTGGGCATTCTAGCGTGAGAAGTGTCACCCTCAGGACCTGGGAATCTTTCATGATTGTCATAATAAAGAGCTCTAGCAGCAGCAGACATGGTTTTTGGAGCACTTATTACATGTCAGGAAACTTTAGACACAAAATCTAATTAAATATTGATAATAGCTTTTTAAGATAGGTATTATATTATTAGCTTCACTTTATAGAGGACAAAGTTGAGGCTCAGAGAGGAAAATTAACTTTTCCAAGATCACACAGCTAGGAGGTGATCAGGGCAGAATTCAAACCCAGGTGTGTCTGACTTCTGAGTCCATGTGCAAGACAACCGATTGTTGCAGTACACACCGTGGCCTCTCCATCCGCTCCTGGTCATGTTCCAAGTAAGTGCTTCCTTCACACTCTTCACCACCCTGTGTGAGTTGTTACTGGATTCGTGGTTCAGTTTCAGGTAGGATTTGCACATCCGGCAGATGTTGATGGAGCTCCATGTGCCTGGCTCTGTTCTAGTTGCCTGGGGCCATGTTGGAAGATGTGAAAGAGAAGGCAGCCCCTTTGACGGTGGTTGTGTCTCCTGTATTGAAGACTTCAAAAGGATGGGGGAAAATTCAGGGCTACTGAAGGTCCAAAGAGGGAAGGAGTGGGTGAGAGAGTGCCTGGCTCCTGCAAATGCAGGTATCCAAATGGGGACATTCCAGGGTATCAACAGAACTGGCAAGTGAGACCAGTGACTCACGGCTCCTGCAGAGCTCTGGGAGGAAGGAGAGTGGAATAGAGATGGAAAAGGAAAGAAGAGAGACTCTTTAAATTCAAACTTGCAGGCATGATTTCATCCCAGACCAAATGCTAGACTGGATTGCTAAGGGAGAGGTTAGTGAGCTTCTAAATGAACATGGGTGGGGCAGATCAGTAGGAGGCGACTCACGATCTCCAAGAATATGTCATGTCAATTAGCACCCTTTCCTTTTATGGTGAGGATTCCTGATTGTGTAGTAGACGCTATGTAGCTGAACATCAGCAAAGCATCTGACCTCATCTTAGAAGATGCCTTAGGTTGAAAAACAAGGGTTGAAAGCAAGACTTGTAGTAGTTAGGATAATTGCCCCAAAGATCTATGTCCATTATCTAAGTTAATCCCGAGGGAAATTCTCAGAACCTGTAACTGAGTTTAGTCCAGTTCAATATTTTTATCAATGACTTTGGTATAATCATAATAGTTACATTACTTAGACTTATGAATGACACAAAATCTGCGAGGAATAGTGATGTCTTGTCTGATAAAATCAGGATCCCAAAAGATTAAGCTGGCTGGAAAGAAGGGCCAGATAAAGTAGGAAGTTTAATAGGAATAAAGGTAAAGTGTCCACGTGAATATACAAGGTACAGGAACAGTGGGAGTGGGGGATGAGGCAGCTTAGCACCTGCCTGTGTGAAAAGGACTGTAATTGATTATACTCTTAACATGAGTTATTTGCATGATAAGATCATCAGAAATTTTAATTTAATCTGGTTACATAATATAGTAATTTGGATTAAGGATGTGACAACATTGTCCTCTTCTGCACTGGCCAGATAGTACTAGCACTGTTATGTGGGGCCACGTTTTAAGACATGGATCAGAGGCCATGGGGGTGGGCAGAAGGCTCCAAATCAACTCCTACAAGAAGTGATAGAAGAAAACAGAGAGAATTAGTCTGGAGAAAGGAAACTTCCAAATGTTTTATTGTCTGTAGAAATAGAAAAGGTGTTAGATTGGTTTTAAAAGGTGGAATTAAGATGAATATGTAGAAGTTATATGGAGCTAGATGATAAATCAGGATAGGCCGGAAACAGTGGCTCATGCCAGTAATCACAGCACTTTGGGGGACTGAGGTGGAGGATCATTGAAGCCAAAAGTTTGAGACCAGCCTGGGCAACATTGCCAGACCCTATCTCTGCAAAAAAAAAAAAAAAAGAAAGAAAGAAAGAAAAATTCGCTGGGTGTGGTGGTGCATGCCTATAGTCCCAGCTACTTAGGAAGCTGAGAGGCAGAAGGATTGCTTGAGCTCAGGAGTAAGAGGTTACAGTGAACTTGAACTATGACTGCACCACTGCACTCCAGCCTCGGCAGCGAAGCACGACCCTGTCTCTAAAAAAAAAAAGGAAAAAAAAAATCAGGATAAAAAGAGGCCCTTATGCCAGAGCACTACAAAGGTAGACTAGACTTCCTCAAATGTAGTGAACTTCACTTTAGAAAAAATAACTAATATTTATTAAACACCAGCCAAATACTGCTTTCTCCCCACATACTCTCTTGTTTTACCTTTACAATCATCCTGTAAGATGTGCCTTATCCCCATGTTAGACACAAGGAAACAGATTGACAGAGGTTAAATAGCACACACAAGTCACATAGCCAATAAATGAAAGAGTAAGATTTGGTTCCATGTCTGCCCAACACCAAAATCTATGATTTAATAGGACAGGTTGCCACTGAGCCTTCTTAAGGAAACGTATGTGAACTTCCAAAAAAAGTCATTAATAATATGAATAATAGCTGCAAAGAATAGCTAACATGTATTGAATGCTTACTGTATATCAGGTGCTAATCTAAGCACAAAGCAATTTATTTCATTCACCTGACAACCCTATGAGGTGGATATTATCAATATCCCTATTTTACAGAGATGATGAGGCTGAGATACAGAGAGGTTAAGGAAATGACCCAAATCGGTCTCCTACCCAGTCTGGCTCTAGACTTTAACTACATTTCCTAGCTGCTCCTGCTTTGTAAGCATCAATGAGGGGCCACTGTAGTATAGTGAAAGCTTTTGCTCAAGAATGTGCGACTCCAGTATCTGAATAGCGTCGTTTACTTTGACTCTAAGCTTCAATTTCCAATTCCTTCATTTTCACAGACTTTGGGTTGAAAGAAAGTTGCCCTCATGTTGGGGTTGGCGGGGAAAATCTACACCTCCCCTATCAGGGTGGGGAACCTGCAGCCTTGGGGCCACCTGTGTCCTTCTTGATCCTTGAGTGCAGACTTTTGACTGAATCCAGATTTTACAGAACAAATCCTTTTAAAGGTGGAACTTTAATTAAATGCTCAAGATATAAATCCCTGTATATTTAGTACTTTTCAAAAAATCCTATGACTCTTACAGTTTAGAAACTATTAATAAAAGTTTCTAAAATGCAGACTAATTGCTACTGTGATTTGGTAGAAAATGCTAAGGACATTTTTAGTCTGTGTCTGTTGGCAGCAGGAGAGATTAGACTCAAGCCTCAAAGTATTTCTCATAAATTGAAGTCTGCCCTTTTGAAAGGCAGAGGATGATGAGGACACAGGGATGATATTTAAGGAGTTTCTACCATATCAGCCACTTTGATGATTGCTTAACTTGTATCATCTCATTTAACTGCCACACCACAGTCCTGCAAGGTTGCTATTAAAATGTCCATTTTCCTGATGAAGAAACCAAGAATCCCAAAGAGTCTAGAATGTGCCTATGGCCTTACTGTCAGCAAGTAGTAGAAGCAGGACTCAAACCCTTGTCTTCCTGGCTTCAAAAAGTATTATGCCTTATACACTGACCCAAACTGCCTCCTGATCGAGACAGGAGGAACCAAAAGCTGACAGATTACTACGGCTTGGGTGTTACTGTTTCAAAGGGGATTGTTTCCCAGGAATTTACTCAGGAGCTCTGACTTTCCCAATTGCTTAGACAAAGGATATTAAGCATCATAATCTCAAAAACCCAGTGGAAAAGTGGGGGACGAGAAAGCGTATCTGTGATGAGCTCAGCTCTGTAGGTCCGAGGCAGTGCCCAGAGCCCGGAAAGGCTGATTAATTAATACCCAGTGATGTCGTGGTGTTTGAGCTTCTCTGGGAGAGGACCACCCTCCCAAGGGGCCTGGGATACAAGGGAAGTCTTTTGTCTCAAAAACTTCCAGATGGTATGCGGACCAACGTGGCATAAAAAACCCTTCTATCTCAACCTGCTCCAAATACATGGGAATGCTAAATAAAACTCCACAAGAGTTTAAAGAAAATACATACTTTTCTTGAAAGTGAGGAAGAGAAGGTGCCAGGTGCCAGAAATGAAGACCTATCAAAGAACCAAACCAGCCACAAGGACATCGAAATTAAATACATGCCTTGGGGCTGGGATGAGTCTGTAAGCCTCATACATTACTGGGAATGTGACTATACCTCTCTACGCGAATCTGGAAATTCAAGAAGGGCCTTCCCACTCGTGAGAAGAGTGTAAAGGCACTCTGCTTACCAGACCAGGGGTGGGGCTCGCAGGTTGCCCACCCTTGGGACACGAGAAGAAAAAGTCACCTTGTAGAAATTAAAACCCCAAACCCATTATGTGCAAGTGTGGAGTTCAAATTCACATTAACCAAGCAGAGCCAAGACTAGGAGCTGAGACATTAATGTAAAAACCAACCTGAGACTAGGGAAACCCCTTAAGGTCCAGACAGAAGCAAACGTGAAACTGCCCATGGGAACATCTCTCTAATAGCAAATACAGTATTTTTTAAAGCATATATAGTATTTTAAAAAAAACAAAAAACTCCCACTAAAAGCGAGCCCAAAGTCAAACTTATACACCACAAAGTAAAATCATGAAACAAAAAGTTAGCCAAGCCCCGTAGATGGTGGCATTCACATCCCAGGAACTACTGAACCAAAAGAACTCTATTAAAAGTGTGTTTTAAATTTTGAAAGAAAGAAGATAAAAGGACATTGTACATGAAGGACAAAATTGAAAACTAAGCATTCTGTGAGGGAAAAATCGTTATTACAATTTTGAAAAGTTGATGAATTAAACAGTAAATCACAGCTGAAAAGAGAACCAGTTAATGGAAAGATTATTCTGAAGAAATCATCCGGAAAAAGCACAGAGACATAAAGAGATAGAAAATACAAAAACAAAAAAAAAGTTAAGAGACACAGAATGACACAATGGAATGTTAAGAGATAACAAAATAAAAAGCTGCAACATTTATCAAATTGGAGCTCCAGAAACAGAGAATGGAGAAAATGGGGAGAAGCACTTTTTTAAAAGAATAATAGCAAGAAAAAATTTTTCCAGATGTGATGCAAGATATGAATCTCCAGATTACAAAGCACAGTGAACTCCAGGTCAGAGTAAATACAATATGCCCAGACTGAGATGTACGGTGAGTGTTCTCCAGCAAATCCAGAGCTCACCCACGTAGGGCAGACCCCACGGCTCAGAGAAGGGTTATAGCCTCTGCGAACTTATGGGAGACTCTGATGTGGCAGCAATGGCTTCATTGCCCCATGTCCTAAAGTCAAAGATCAAGGGTGGGGACAGTCACCAACAAGGGAGAAGTTGAGGGCCCTGCTCAGCTTTGCTCCCTCACCCTGAACAGACTGCAGAGGCCCAGGCTCCAACTGTGAAGGCACTCATCAGTTAGAAATGAATAAAATCAGCTCAGTCTAGCTCAAGCAAAAGGAGGGAGCTACTGGGAGAATATACTAGAGGCTAAGAGACTGGGAGGAGTTGAGCTCCTGGCCCTAGGTTGGAATGATCCAGGACATTAAAGAGCCTGCAGCGGGTGGGGCAGGAAACTACAGCCAGAAAGTTGAAAACTAACAGAGCTGACCTTTCTCCTTTCCCTCCTCTTCCTTCTTTGGTCCCTCTCATCTCTGCAACTTTGTGTGTACTGGCGTGACTCTCTCTTACTGAAGACTGGATTGCGGGTAGGGGTAGGCCACCAATACATAGGGCCTTAACCTTCAGATTCAGCATTAAAGAATAGGCTCTTCTCCACTAGAGACTTGAAAAAGCTGAGGACTGATTACTATGGCTGCTGGAGGTGAAGGATCAGGGCCCCGCTTGGGTCACATGCCTGCCTGACCCCTGCCCCACCCCACACACATACTCTAATCACTGTGGCTAGGAAAGCAACAGGCAGCACCTGTCATCGGACCCAGATTGCTAAAGCAGTGCTTCTCAAATGCAAATGGGCATATGGATCACCAAGGGAACTCATTAAATTACAGATTCTGATCTCAAGAAGGAAATCTGAGATGGGGCCTGAGACTACCTTCCTAGCAAGCGCCTGGGTGGCACATGTTGCCAGTTCCTAGACCACACCATGAGGACCTTAACTAGAGCTTGCAGGAAGTCAGGGTAGAGCAGGAGAAGGAGCAGTTCCCCAAAAAGATGGAGTAGGGTAGCACGGAGCTGGCCACTAGAGGGGTTTTTGTGATTGGAGAAGCCACCATAATTTGTATTCACAATTAAGGTCATCTTGCATTCAAGAAGGAAAATGGACTACAGTCGGACCTGGTACTTTCCAAATACACTTTAAGGCAAAAGCTAAAAAGCATCAAGAGCTAGTGGGGGTCCTTGAGGTGCAGAAGACAAAAAAAGGAACACCAGGTTTCGCGATGCGATGACAGTAACAGGGGAACGTGAGGTCGGGAGTGGCAGAGGAAGATGCCAGCTGCAGGACTGGCAGCATGTGCTCATGTGTCCTGGGGTGAGGTGGGCAGAAATTTGTAAGGCCTGATCCATCCATCCCCGTAAACGCGGCTGCAGCAGCTGTAGCGGCTGTCTGCCACCTTTTGTGCCGAGTCCTGACAGCCCTGCACGTTGAGAACCATGGCGAGCGCAGCAGTGCGTGAGGCAGGTAATCGCTTGCAAGCCTGGTTGAGGACAGCAGGGAGGTCATCTGGCCTCTGAGCAGTGGCCCCCTACAAACCTGTATGGTCTCGTTTCTGGCCTTACATAGAGAACATAGTTAGAGAAGATTCCGGCTCCCTAAATCATCTGGCACCAGATCTGTTACCAAGAAATGAGGAAAACAACTGTGGTGCTTATTGGTGCATGTTGGAGGGCTAGAATAAATGTTAGAGTCCCACCCATGGGTGGGTGTCACCCCCAATACTGCCTTGGAGTAGGAAAGTCCCTAGGACCCACAATGGGGTGGTTTCAATATGCTTGGAGAAAAGTGCCATTGCTGTTTGGAGTGCTGCTTGTTTTTATGAACTGTCAGTTCCTTGTCATGAACAGAGAAGAAGCGCAATGCTTCTGCAGGCTTGACCTGTCCTCCTGCCACCTCCCAAACCAGGACTGTCAACAGTGGTGTTTCCCAGGGCCAGGCCTTTTCTCCAGAGGGCTAATTCCAGCTTTAGATTGTTCAAAGCTACCAGGATTTCAATCTCATAGTCATAGATGTTTGACTGTGAAAGGATCCTGCAGCTTCATTTGAATCGGCCCTTCTTTCATTTCACAGGTAAAAAAACCCTGAGACCCAGAGACATACAGCTAATTAATTTTTAAACTTATAGCTCCTAAGCTCATTATAGCAGGTTCCCAACAAGGCACTCAAACAAGATCCTGCCTGCAGACATCTCTGCTGCCACAGGCAGATGGGGGTGACTTTATTTTGAAAACTCCACTTTTCCTAAAAATGTAGATGACCCCTCTCACTACTAGAGCTGAATGTAGCTGAATGTCCATAGACCCTGAGTGCACAAAAGGAACCATAAACAGGAATTGCAATGAGAAGGGAAACAGGAAGGCCCTGGACTAAGGAGGACCCTGAGGATGACAGCTCCTGGGGTGCAGGCCTGAGTCCAGGAGGGCAGGAATTCAGAGCAGGAACTCAGTGTACTCAGGAGTTTTCCCTAAGCCAGAAGAATATTCAAAAGCAGGGACAACTTTCTCTCAACTAATTCTGAATCCTTGAGTCTCAGTTGAGCCACCAGTGTTGTCCTCGAGGGTAAACAATGCCTGTCTCTGGTCCTCATCCCATGCACGACCAGGGAATATTTGTTTAGACAGTTTCTACAGTCAAATCTAAATTATTTTCAAAGGGACCCGTTGGTATGTGCCGTGGAAGTCCATCTACCTCTCTATGCCGTTGGTCTGGATAGAGCAGTTCTGGCTGTGTGTATGAGGGAGAGAGAATGAGGGAGACACAGCCACCAAAAACAAGAGGAAAATTGCCTTCAAAATCAGTGCACACAGACACACCAGTCTCCTTGGGCCAGCCTTGAAAAGCTTTACCATGAACAGAAATCAATAGAAATAGAAATCATTATATTCCCAAATGGCATGTTATGGAATTGACCCCATGGGTAAGCATTTCTGCCCTTGAAATACAACAATATTTTATTTCAACTTTTATAAAATTGTTCTCCTTAGTAACAACCCTGACTTTTCATCACCTATTGGGGCATCTTTGTTTCACTCTAGGTTTGAGAACAGGAAAACACAGCCTGTTCACCTGATGCTGAATTACACAGGTCTTTGCATCTCCCCAGTTTGGAGGAAGCTGTTTTTTAAAAGCACAGATCTGTTGATCAAGCCAGAGGGAGAGTCCTTGGGATAACTTCCCTGAATGTTTCTTTCTAAAGACAAATCTATGCCCATGGTTTAAAATAGTTTTAACACAGCTCCTGAAAATAGCAGAGAGCATTGCCCACACATCTGCATAATTAGTTGCAGGGAATATACCCCAAATCCTCATACCCATTCCTGCAATTCCAGGAGGGCAGACTCCTTACGCCCAGCACTCAGCACAGGACCCTTCGACAGTCCCTGCATTGGAGCCATTGCAACGGGCGTAGCTTTGTTTCCTCACTTTGCCTTGGCTGGCGGAGTAGGTGGGCGGCTACTCTCTTTGTGGCAAAGATGTTCCACTTTACCCAGCACATCAGCCACAATTAGGATTTCACTAAAATCAATGCAGAGAATGGGGAACAGAATCAGGAGCCCCTTGTTCTAGACTGAGCATGACTCCTAACTGGCTGCCCGTGACCCTGGGCAGAATGCGTCACCTCTGTGCCAGAGCTTCCCTACATCTAGAATAAGGAAGTTGGAGCTCAACTGGCCCTGCCAGCACTGATAGTTCACAGTTTTAGGATATCCACTTGCTAAACTTTCTGGCAGCATAAATGCACTGACTTTGGCTAAATCTGCCTAAACATCAAGCGCTGAGTTCTGTTCATTTATTCACTAATATTTACTGATGGCCACTTTCGAATCATGCACTATCCTAGGTGCTGGAGGGTATAAGGGTGACTAAGACACAGGCTCCTTCTGTTGGAAGAGACAGTTATGCAAACAGTAATTACCAAGCTCTGTATGGAGGTGTGAGGGAGAGAGACACGGAGCACTATGTTGGCAGATTGCAGGGTGCCTGGGGCGAGCCCAAGGCCCAAGAGGAGACCTTGGAAGAAGAGACACTGGTAACCCCATGAAGGGGACAGTGGCGGAGGGGTGTCTCCAAACTTCTGAAGCCCATGGGAGCTTGGCCCTAGGCAGAAACTGAGCTTAGCCCAGTACAGAGAAATGTCTTGATTTCCTAGTGAGGGAGGTTGCTCGTCTCTGTGTCCCTGCAGCCAGCTTTAGCAGACAGATCGCTAGGACAAGATACTGCTCATGCTTCTCTGAGAAAGGCCAAGAATGCAGGTGGCATTCACATGAATGACAAAGGGACTAAAGTCAGGCTAAAGGCCCTTTGGCATCCCCATAGGATAATTAAACTACCCTGTTACACTGTTCTTGGGTAGCTGTGGGGTGGCTGTATGAAATATCCCATTGGACACTGCATTACTCTCTTGCAAAATTTCGATTTTGAAGATTGCCATTCAGCCTACTAACGTGTATCCAAATGCCATTGCCTTTCACTGTGACAAATGCAAAGAGCTCGTGGGTCAGGCCAAGTCTCAATTGTCAGCCTTTTCATTACAAAGATGAGAGCCAAGCTGGGACTGAGAGGGAGGGCTGCTCGCCCAAGGTCTTCAGGAAATCCGATCAGTGTTTGGAAGTTTTGCCAGCCATCTCTTCACACTGGTAGAATCCCAGGTCCTTGAAAGCTGGTGCTGGGGAACAAGAGCAGGCCCAGTTTTGAAATCCCAGGTTCTTCTCTTGTTGAATAATTATTAGAAATTTCTTCTTCGTAGTGAGCTAAATATACTCCTTTATACCACTGCAAAACCCCAAACAAATAACAAACCACTGGGAATAAAGGGAGGCCAGCCAGCAAATGAACACAGGCACAGCTGTGGGGTCTCATTCTGGGCCTCCGATGGGCACCACTGGATCTGGTGTTGTCCCCCCTTCCCCACCAAGTCTGAGCTCCAGCTTCTTTTGGTGGAGCCAACTAAAGGTTCGCATGCTGTGTCATGCCTTGTCCACTCAGGGATAAAAATTCTATCAGGCCGTGTGTTATAGAAATGCGTTCCTGGTTCAGCTCTTGACAGCTAGTGAAACTCAAAACAAATCATTATGGATGTGGAAGTTGTGAAAAGGCAGCAAAATAGAAGTGAAAGTCCAGCAGCTATTATTTTCTGGGACCTGTTGAATAAGTGCTGGGTGCTGGGTACAGTGTTTTTCAGAGGGATGCACTTCATTAAGGCAGAAGGTTGACACTTACCTGACCACCTGCTCCATTTCAGTATTAGCAAGTGTCATTAGAGCCCATCTCCAACCTGTTCTTCATCTGCCACCACAGAAAACAAAAGTCACATTTTGTAAGAGATGGTCCTATGGTGTCTTTCTGCTTCAAAAAAACACCTTGTGTCTAATCTCATGATTGAGATTGACTGGGTTGGTTGGGTTGACTGTAGTGTCCAAGCCAATGTCATCAGAGGAGCCTTATCCCACACAGCAGATATTGGAATGAATGCCCTGGACTAGGCAGAATGGTTGGCTCAGGAAGAGGCTGTTTCAGATTAGGAGGAAATGTACGGAGGTTTGGAAGGCCTGTCTTTCGTAAGTAACCAGACTCCTTCGGTTGGCATCTTGGTCTCCACACGTAAATGGAAGCTGCCAGTCATCCCTGTCTTTGCTTCTTCAGTCTTAACCCTTGGCATGGAACACAGAATCACTTCTCTGGAACCCAGCAAGTTGGCCAGGAGCCCTAGCGACACTCTGGGAGCAGACATACTCTCCGCACTTCCCAGATACCTCTGCTGTTCGATTAAGCATGCAAAGTAACCAGCTGGTCCCCACACAAAGAACAGATTCTTGTGGAGGAGGCTGTAAAATTCCTAGTTAGTGAAACATATATGCAGTCTGTGCTTCTCAATGCTCCCTCTCAAAGACCTTATACTTAAGGTTGGACCATTCCTCAGGGACTAAAGTTTCTTGTAGGCTGCAAATGTCCTAAACTTACATTTTCTTTTAATGTAATATTTATCTGCTAATTTTTGGTGGATGAACACAGACAATAAAAAAAAATGTATGGACAAAGGATCTGAATAGATATTTCTACAAAGAAAGCAATGGTCAGCAGCTGTATGAAAAGACACTCCATAGCACCAGGGAGAGGCAAGGCAAAACCACAATGAGATATCACCTCACACATGTTAGAATGGCTGTTATCAAAAAACAAAAGATAATACTTGTTAATGAGGATATGGAGAAAAGGGAATCCTTGTATGCCGTTGGTGGGAATGAAAATTGGTGCAGCCACTGGGGGCAAACAGTATGGAGATTCCTCAGAAAATTAAAAATAGAATTACCATATGATCCAGAAATCCCACTTATGGTTATATATCCAAAGGAATTCGAGTCAATATGTTGAAGAGATATCTGCACTGCCATGTTATTGCAGCATTATGCACAATAGCCAAGACAAGGAAGCAACTTCAGTGTCCATTGATGGATGAATGGATAAAGTGTGTATATATTAATAAATAGTAATTAAATACTATTAAGCCTTTAAAAAGAAGAAGATTCTGCCATTTGGGACAAGACAGATAGACATGGGGGACATTATGCTAAGTGAAACAAGCCAGACACAGAAGGACAAAAACTTCATGATCCCACTTACATGAAGGAATAGTTAAAATAGTTAAACCTATTGAAGCAAAGAGTAGAATGGTGGTTGCCAGAGGCTGAGGAGAGGGGAAAATAGGGAAGAGTTAGCCAAAGAGTACAAAGTTACAGGTGTACAGGATGAATAAGTTCAACTATACAGCATGGTGCCTATAGTTACAAATACTGCATTATATACTTAAAAATTTGCTAAGAGGTAAGTGAACAGCTCAGAAATGGGAAGACAAATACTGCATGTTATCACTCATAAATGGAAGCTAAATCATGTGCACACCTGGGCAGAGAGGTGAACTGATAGACCTTGGAGATGCAGAAGGAGGTGGGCTGGGGCTGGATGATGAGAAATTACTTAGTGGGTACAATGTTCATTATTCGGGTGATGAATACACCAAAGCCCAGACTTCACTACAATGCAATATATCCATGTAATAAATTCACACTTATTTTATTGTACCCCTTAAATTTATACAAACAAAAAAGTTGTTTAGAGAGTATATCTCATGTTACATGTTCTTAACAACAAAAAAGAAGGCAGGAGGAAACTTTTGGAGGTGATGAATATGTTTATGGCATTGATCATGGAGTTGTTTTCATGGATGTATACTTATCTCCAAACTTGTCAAGTTGTATACATTAAATATCTGCAGACTTTTGTATTCCAATCATACTTGAATAAAGTGGTTTTTTTAAAAAATGTAAATATGTGACATCTCAGAGAGTTACAGTACAAGTGATAAAGAAAAGAGGAATTAAGATGCGCTGAGGGTGATTGAGGTAGTGAAGTTACTATTTTATAGAGGGTGTCTAGGAAGGCTTCTCTGACATTCAGGCAGAGACCTGAAGCTATAAGGGAGAGAACCCAATGCAAATCTTCCCCCAGATTTACATTTTTACTCCAATAAGATGGGAAGCTAATGGAAGTTTTGGAGCAAAAGATTGACATGGTCTGCTTTATGTTTAAAAGAATGAGACAGGGTAGAAACAAGGTTAATACTAATCTTAGTAAGAATTGATAGTGGCTTAGACCAGATGTTAACAAGTGTCCCAGGCCTTACTGACATAAGTGTTCCTCAGACACATTTTGAGAGACAGAGATCTATAAAACCATCTTCCAAACCTGGATATGCATCAGAATCTAGCAGAATCTCCTAAGCATCTTTTTATTTTATTTTATTTTATTTTATTTTTTTTTTTTGAGACAGAGTCTCACTTTGTTGCCCAGGCTAGAGTGAGTGCCGTGGCATCAGCCTAGCTCACAGCAACCTCACACTCCTAGGCTCAAGCGATCCTTCTGCCTCAGCCTCCCGAGTAGCTGGGACTACAGACATGGGCCACCATGCCCAGCTAATTTCTTTTTTTCTATATATATCTTAAGTTGGCCAGTTAATTTCTTTCTATTTATAGTAGAGACGGGGTCTCGCTCTTGCTCAGGATGGTTTTGAACTCCTGACCTTGAGCAATCCACCCACCTCGGCCTCCCAGAGTGCTAGGATTACAGGCGTGAGCCACCGCGCCCGGCCTTCATCTTTTTAAATATATAAATTCCTATGCCCCATTCCAGACTGAAACAAAATCTCTGGATTGGGGCCCAGGAATGATCAGTTTGCCACTATTATCACTTGTTTATTATCACCCACCCAGGGTCACTTCAGAACCTCCTTTGAGCCTCTAAACTTTAGCCACATTAGCAAAGGAGACAATTCTATGACAGAGTAAATCAGACTAACCTCTCTGAGAAGAGTTATAAAAGCTGGGAAAAAAAATACTTAAAAAAAAATTGTTTGAGGGCATCAGAGAGCAAGTAGAGCCATGACTCGGAGGACCGAGACCCCAGAGTCAAGGTAAACACATGAGGGCAGCCTCACACGTGCTGGTGCTTTGCACTCTTGTAGAATTTGCCAGTTCAGAGTGGATCATATAAGCCAACAGAAATCATCAACACAGAGTTTATGGTACTCCTTGAGCTGGAAAGACAAAACTAGGAATCAAGGCTGACAACCTAACTGTGGTTTGAGATTAATTCAGGATCCCAAAGGAAAAGAACCCAGAAGGGAACCTAACTCCCATATGCAATTTCCCCTCAAGGCATTGGTTGACTCCTAAGCTATAGATGTTTGGGGTCAAACAGAAAAACCAAACAGGAAAGGCATCCGCTAGGGCAGACTTTAATAGTCTTGTAGTCTTAGAGAGAAAAACTGGAGTTCAAACCCACCAAGCAGGAGAGGCCCTAGTAAACAACCGTGCTTTTAGTCAAGACCAATGAAAGGGCTGTGAGCTAACAGTAAGGAGGGGAAAATAGAAATTAGTTAGCATCAGCTAGTCAGGATGATTATGCCAGAAAAAAAAAATTAAATCTACACTAGAAAATGATAACGTCCGTCATTAAGATCCCCACAATTTCTCATACATAGACTTTCATCAGTATAAAATAACAAAGCTTGCCAGGGAACAAGACCAGATGACAAAAAAGGAAGGAAGGAAGGAAGGAAGGAAGGAAGGAAGGAAGGAAGGAGGGAGGGAGGGAGGGAGGGAGGGAGGGAGGGAGGGAGAAAGAAAGAAAGAAAGAAAGAAAGAAAGAAAGAAAGAAAGAAAGAAAGAAAGAAAGAAAGAAAGGAAAGAAAAAATTAAATGAGAATTAGAAATAAATCCAGTGATTTCTCATGTTTTGGAGTTATCAGATACAGACTATAAAATAACTGTGATTAATAAGTTCAAGATAATATATGAAAATAATATGAAGAATTTCACAAGAGAACTGAAATCTATGAAAAATAATCAAATGGGTATCCTAGAAATGAAAAATGTAATAACAGAAATTAAGAATCTGTAAGTGGATTTAACAGCAGATTAGACACAACAAAATAGAGGATTCATAAAATGGAAAATAAGTCATTAGCAAATACTCAGATTAAAGCACAGATAGAAAAAAAGGATGGAAAATTCAAAATGAGGCATAAAATACATTTGGGCACAGTGAAAATGTGTGATGTGTGTATAATTGGAGTCCCAGCAGTAGAGGGGAGAGTATATTAGCGAAGACATCAAGCTACAGATTCAAGATTTATAAATACTAAGCCAAAAGAAACCAAAACAAAAATTTAAAAAAAAAAAAAAAAACTTTGGCAGAACATAGAAAATCTGCTAAAAACCAAAATAGATATAAATTGTTAAAAATAAGCCAGAGAAAAATGATACATTTTCATCAAAAGAGCAAAAATAATGATTTACAACTAACTGACTTTCAACAGAAAAACTGGAAAGCAGAAGACAATGGAATTCTATCTTCAAAGGGCAGAAAGAAAATGACAGCCAACCTGGAAGTCTACGCCCAGTGAAAATGCCCTTTAAAAAGCAAATACAAAAATAAAGATATATTCATGAAAACAGACCAACACTAGAAGAAATACTTAAATGGATTCTTCAGGCAGAAGGAATGATCCAAAATGGAAGCACAACAGTTCCGGAAGGAATGATGAGCTGTACAAAGTTAAATATAAATGAATACTGAAAAGAGCAATAATAATATATCACAGGGTTTAACAATACGTAGAATAAAAATTTATGACAATAGTATTCCAAAACAGTAGTAGCTCTTAGCAGTATTATTCATAATCCAAGCCACTCAATGTTCATCAACTGTAGAATAGATAAATAAATTGTTGTATTATAATCATAAAGTTAGATGCTATAACAAGGAAATGTTGGATAGAATTTAAGTGTTGTAAGGTTCCAATAAGTGATAAAACAAACAATTAAAATATAATCTAACAAATCAAGAATACATATTGTAATATCTACCACTGGAAGAATAATAAAAGAATGTATTTGTAACAAGCCAATGTGGGGGAGATGTAATCATTTTTGATTTTGATAAACAATATTTTGATAAACAATATTTTCTTGTATATGACACCAAAAGCACAGGCAAAAGTAAAAATAGATAAATTGATGTTACATCGAAATTTAAAACTTATGTGCATCAAGGGACACAATCACAATCAACATAGTGAAATGCAACCTATGGAAAGGGAGAAAATATTTGCAAATCATATATAAAGAACTCTTATAACAACAATAACAATAAAAATAATTTAAAATTAGACAAGGGACTTGAATAGACATTTCTCCAAAGAAGATATAAAAATACCCACTAAGGATATTAAAAGATGCTCAACATCATTAATGATTATGGAAATCTGAATCAAAACCACAATGAGATACTCACACCAATAATGATGGCTACAATAAAAACCCCCACAAAATAACAAGTGTTGGTGATGATGTGGAGAAATTATTAATAGATCCCTTGTGCATTGTTGGTGGAATTTAAAATAGTGTAGTTGTTATGGAAAACAGTATGGCAGTTCCTAAAAAAAAAATGAAGTAGAATTATCATATTAGTTAGCATATCATATCATATTAGTTCTTTGGGTATACATACCAAAGAATTAAAAGCAGGGTCTCAAGCTTTGTACATCCATGTTCATGGCAGCATTATTTGCAGTAGCCAAGAGTTGGAAGCAACCCAAGTGTTCACTAATGGATAAATGGTTAAGCAAAATGTAGTAATAGAACATTATTCATCCTTAGAAAGAAAGGAAATTCTGACGCATGCTACAACACAGATGAAACTTGAAGATATTATGCTAAGTGATTCTCCTTATAGGAGGTAACTAGAGTAGTCAAATTCACAGAGACAGAAAGTGGAATGGTGGTTGCCAGGGGTTGGGGGGAGAATGGAATGGGAAGCTGTTTAAGAAGTCCACAGAGTTTTAGTTTTGCAAGATGAAAAGTTCTAGAGATTGGTTGCACAACAATGTGAATAAATTTAACACACTAAACTATACACTAGAAATGGTTAAGATGATAAATTTTATGACATGTGTATCACAATTAAAAATTTACAAGAATTTTTTAAAAAGAAATAAGGAAAACAGAGAGAGAAAGAAAGAAAAGGAGCATGAGACTTTGGATTCAAACTTGGCTGCACATCAGAATTATCTGGAATTTTTTTTAAATACAGCACAGTCACATTTTAATGCAAATTTACAGTAACAAAGTAAGTATGACTAATGTTTCATTTATGTATAAAATTCCAAATAATGTGACGCCTCCAAGATTTTAAAAGCTAAACAAGAATCACAATATTAATCCTGGGAGGCCAAGTGTACTATAAATGCCAGGTGGTAGTGTTAACATTAGCTGGCAAACAGAAACCAGTGCTACTGTGTGAAAACTAGTCAAGATTTGTAAATTTTGAATTATGGCATGTTGTCAAGGATGTATCCCTCAGGTAAACTGCACCATTCTCTACAAAATCCCAGGCCCTTCGTTGGACAGTATGATTGACTATGTCTAGAGTTGAATCCAAGCAATTGTATTTTTAAAAGCTCCCTGGGATTTTTAAGACTGATGGTCTATGGATCATTGTTTAAAAACCACTGGTCCTCCATAAAGGAATAAGTGCATACATTCTGTAAAAAGATTATTTATGAACACATATTATGTGCCAGGCTCTGAGGATATAAGATAATGCAAAAGTATAACAACCACACAGAGCTTATTGTTCTAGTGAAGAAGTCAGACAATTAAATAAGCTGCAATTATTATACAATAAAGTGCAGTTACAACAAGGGTCCTGTAGGCTGTGACAAGGAGGGCAAGGCATTATGGAAACATCAGCAGGTCTTCACTGCAGGGGACATATGAGCTGATACTCAGCCATAGAGCTTGGCCATTATCTGAAGGGAAAGCAAGGGAAAAGGACCATCTCTCCGAGTGTAACATGGAGAATGGAATTGACTAGATTGGAGAAGGGGCAACAGTGAAGAGAGAAGCTTGATTGGATGCCAGTGGCAGTAGTCCAAGTAAGAGGAGATAAAGGCATGGGCCAGGGTAATGGCCGTGGGAATAAAATATTTAGGAGAGATAATCTGTGGGCCTTGGTGATGAATTAGATGTGAAGAAGAAAAAGGAGAAGTTAAGAAGAATTCCCACATATCTGGCCTGAGTAGAAACATGATCATGGTACCATATAGGGATTGACGTGGAAGATATTGAGTTTATTGGGGAAGACTGAATTTGAGGTGCCTGGGGATGTCCAAGGCGAGGATGGTATCAGATGAAAGAAGTGTCTTGACTGAAGGGTCCTCAACTGGGCTTTGAAACCATGACCATAGATGACATTGCTCAGTCACTGTTTATAGGGTGAAAAGTAGAGGAACAAGAAGAGAACCTTAAGAAAATACTAAAGAAGTCTTATGGAGAAAGTGCAGAAGGGTGTGGAGAGGTCAGAGGAAACCTAGGGGAGGGTGGTGAGTTGGTAGCCAAGACAGTGTTTCAGGCAGGAAGAGTCAACGATGCCAGAGGCTTCTAGGAGGAAGGTGAACACCAAAAGGTGCCTATTGGAATCAGTGACCAGAAGGTCCTTAGCAATTGGTCTGAGGGGTTGAGTGAGTGTAGGGAGCAGACACTGGACTAAGGGAGCCGGAGAGTGAGAGAGTCAAGGTCATGGAGAACCTGAGTGCAGATTCCTATTCTGAAAAGTTTGGCTATGAGAAAGCGGAAGAGAGGAAAGGGGCAGGATGAGAGGCTGGCTTTTCTTTGGGAGTGTGTTAAGATTGGAAAGGCTTAGGCATATTTAAATGGTAGTGCAAAGGATTCAGAAGAAAGAGCTTGCACAGGCCTTTTAATCTGTCTGGGCTGCAACATCCTTCACTATGAAATGTAGGGCTTCTCTCTATATATGGTTTTCAAATTGCATTTCTCAAAGCTTCCTCAGAGCTCCTAAATTTCAGCTTCAACCACGGCAACTTGACCTCTTTCTTCTGTGTTTTTAATTAATTTTATTTGTAGCAATTGAATGCACGTATGTACTTTAGAAAAATGAAATAGTAGTAATAGAATCATGGTAAAAGCAGCAACTCCTTCCTGCTCCGCATCTGCCTACTCTCAGCCACCCTCAACTCTTGTAGATACTTTCCCCTGATATTTATGCCAAGTTAGCCAAATTAAATTTTTATCTCAGTGTTTCTTAAATAGACAACCTTTGACTTTTGTCTTAACCCCCCCCACCACCACCTCTTGCCTTGATTCTGTTCCTTTCAACATAATGAGATTCCAATTTTTGGTTAATAGCATTCCCATTATTGTAAGCACACACATGTTGTTCACCGACTCTGCCTCCTTTTGTGAACAACCCGTCGTTTCTCCTGCCGGCGATATTTGCCTGATTCACCTTGATTTCCATGTAATGATTGTTTTCTAAACATTACACCATCTCAAAAACTTATCAATATTTCCCCTGTTCTTGCTTAATTACAAGACTTCCCTGGAGACTCCCCTCCTAGAGCCTTCTGCAGTCCCTGGTCTTCTGGTGCTGGGACTCACTTTCTCTCTTGCCTGAGTTGGAGCCTGCCTGCATCCCACTGCCAGGCCATCCTCCTCCTTGGCGTATACTCTGGTTTTGGTGCAAGCTCTCCTCCCGCGGCTTAAGAGCCAATGTTGTCGAGTACTGCCTAACTAAAATGTCTTGTTCCACCCTCACATTCGATTGACAGTTGGCTGGTGATAGAATTTTGGCTGGGAAAAAAAAAATTCCCTCTAAAGTGTTAAGGCATTGTGCTGTGATTGTCTAGCTTTTATTTTTGTTGTTGAGTCATATGGTAAGAGTACAATTTCCTATCTATCCCTTGGCCTATTTTGTTTTATTTCTGTTGGGCACTTCTAGATCTGATCTGTGTCCCTTTATTTCACAAGGACGTGCCTTGTTGTGGTTCTTTCTTCATTCGTTTTCCGTAGTACTTGGTGGGCTTTTGCATTGTGAAGACTCACATCTTTCAGGTCTAAGAAATTTTCTTGAATTATTTATTTTGTAATTTCTTCCACTTCATTTATTTCTCTTTCCTCTTTCTGGAGGACCTTCTTTTAATTCAGCATTGGACTTTCTGGTTTGATCTTCTGATTTCATCTTCTCTCTCTTTTATTGGAGATTATTTTGACTTTATATTCCAGTTCTATTATACTTTAAAATTTGGTTATATCACATATTTAATTTTCAAAGTTATTTCCTTTTTTCTGGTCATTAGTTTTTGTTTCATAGATATAATTTCTTCTTTTATCTCTATAGGGATATTATCTTCTCCCGTCCACACACACACACCTGTATGAATCCTACCTATTCTTCAAGTTTCTGCTCAAAATTTACAACTTTTATAAGGCCTATGCAAACCAGACAGTAATACCCTAGCATTATTATATTTCATGCCATCTAATATGTGATTGTATTTATGGCTTGTACTGATTCCCATTGAGGGATAAGTCTTCTCTCTCCCATTGTATCATAATCTTCGTAAGAGCAGGGACTGGTCTTGGAAATGAAATGTAAGCTTCTAATTTTTTTTTTTTTTTGAGACAGAGTTTCACTTTATTGCCCGGGCTAGAGTGCCGTGGCATCAGCCTAGCTCACAGCAACCTCAAACTCCTGGGCTCAAGCGATCCTCCTGCCTCAACCTCCCAAGTAGCTGGGACTACAAACATGTGCCACCATGCCCGGCTAATTTTTTCTATATATTTT
>CAUYRT010061211.1:0-28640 GCA_963574885.1 Lepilemur ruficaudatus
TGGAAATGAAGGCAGAATTGCCCCCACGGGGGTAGGACAGGCTTAATTAGGGCAAAGGTTTCACTGTAGCTGTTTTTGCAAAAGGTATAGCAGATTGGGCCCACTGTCTTACACACAATACTAGTTTATTTCTCTAAATGAAACCAGAATTCTAAATGGAGATTTCATGTAACTCAAGGCAGCCGCTGAATTGGATTTAGGGATCATGAAAGCTGTTTCTCCAGGTCTCCTGCCACGTTGCACTGAAGGCTAAAATACCTGATCGCCTCCATTAGTGAGAAGACATTGAAATGAAATGAACTGGGACCTATCCACGGGGATTTCACCTTTTAGCTGGGAATCCTTGAGGAAGACCCCCTGTGTTCCTGGGCTCCCACCCCGCTCTGTCGAGGGGAGACGGGGAATTCAGTGGTCCCCATAGAGGGAGTTCCGAGTCCCTCCCCTGACGATAAGTCACTCCGCCTTCTTCCGCTCTGCGAGCTGTGCATGCCCCAGTGGGCGTCAACGTTTACAGCATCACTGTGGGAACTCATTTCTCAAGTCCATCAGGACAAATAAATGCTGAAGTTAGATAAACTCTGGTCGCCCGCCAGTTCCTTGAGCATTGCACAGGGTAAATGATGGGGTCCAGTAACTGTCTCCACCCTCCCTCAAGCTTCGCCTGCCTTCCCGATCGAGAGAACCACTCCTTACACTGATCTATTAAGCAGAAACATGCCTTCTTTTTTGCCTCTCTCATAACAGGATCAGCTCAAATCACATATCCAAACCCACTACTGCAGGGCTCCTCTTCCAAGAGGAATTTAAAAGAGTTGATTTCTGGGAGCAGCAACATGAATACAATTGCTGAGCTGCCTTCTGGCGTCCTGCTCCCACGGAACTATAAATGTTCTCATTTTCTTTCTGCGGAGGACGTCAGCAGAGCACCGCCCTCCCCATCAGCGCCACGGTTTGGTCCGCATCCCGCTGTGCGTGGCCCCGGCGGGAGGCTGTGTAACATCCGTCTCAGACCTCCCATCCCTGTGGAGCTCGTGTCTCAGCCAGTGGCACCTTTTGGAGAACAGCACACAGCTCTCGCCAGCTTTGCACGGGAGCAAGTAACGTTCTCATTCCGTTTCTTTCCCGAAAACAAATGAGGATCATTTTCTGGGGTGGACCCTTTGGAAGCAAAACCTCAAACTTGGCGATCTTCATGGTGATAAGTGGCTGACTATTATGCTTTGCCTTAACAACAAGGCAGCCCAGAGAAAGGTTGTTGTGCACATTAAGAGTTCTTTGCAGAAATGGGACACCAAGTGATTTCTCCCTGTGACTGAGGTACTTATTAGAGGATGAGAAAGATTAAGCTTTTTCTCTCAAGGCAGGTGAGGGCTACAATGGCTTTTTTTGTGTGTGTTCCTAGCAAGACAAATTCTAGGAACTGGGTAGCTTCCGCCTTGCTTCATGCAGGCTTGAGAAATGAGACTTACCTGTGTGGTCCAAAGATGCAGGCAAAGAAAGGATGGCATTGACTTAGATACAATACTAGAAGCAGAAAAAAACAGTGTTGCTGCTGGCGGGTCAATCCATGCGTATTGCGGAGCCGTGAAGTATGACTGCAAAGCGCTGGTACAGCACGTCGGAATTGCCTTGGATTATCATAATTTAGCAAGTCATCTCATTTATAGATTAAGCTGGCTTCATAGATGCATCTCCTTTCTCTCTCATTGGGAAAAAAAAAGGTGGCAAATAATTATCAAATAGAAAAAAAAAAATCACTGCGTCCTTGGATTTGCAAGGTTTAATGACACAAAGAAAAGACAGTCCTACCAGACCCGTTCTGAGAGCACCTGTTTGCAACAGGTGGACTGACACGGGAGCTGTCGACAGAAAATGAGACCCAGTCTCCATCCAATGCAGCTACGCCTACCTTCTTTTAGCTTTATCTGAAAGGTCGTTACTCCAAGGCTTTGGGGAACAAAAGCAAGGTTTTCTTATCAGACTTGCTCTTCGTGACATAGAAACTTCTTCTTTTCTTTATGCATAGATGTTAAAAAAAAAATAGTGTTCACTAGACAAACTCCTGAGACGAGTTTTGCTTCTTGGTGGGAAGCAGGGACGTGGGTGGGGCGACCACGGCAGGCTCGGGGTTAAGGGTGGGGTGGGGGGCTGTCAGGTCTTATCCTGCCGAGAAATTGCCACCACACCCCTCCTCTGCCTGACTCACTTGGGTTCTTTTTGTCTGTCTTTCCTCCCATCTGTGCTGTTGGCTTTTATTTCTTTCTGTCTCTTTAGCTCTTGGCCTTTCTCTCTTGGACCTTGGACTTCCTATCTCACTTTAAAAATCACAGTGGGCCCCACCCCTGCTACTGTCCTCTCCTCCCTCTCTTCTTCTCCCCTTCCTTCCTTCTCCCTCCCCTTCTCCCTCTTTCTCTGTCTCCCTCCTCTCTCTCTATCTCTCTTGTCTCTCCCTACGCTGGGTATCTCTGTGCTTCTATCTCTTTGTCTGGCTCATTCTCTATCTCTGCTTTGTTATTCTGTCTTTGTCTTCATTGATGCTTATAACTCCTGCCTGTCTCCTTGGTATCTTCCTGTCTGTCTTTCTGCCTCTCTGTCGTTGACGCTCCTCACTCAGGCACGCGGGCCCTCGGTCTTTCTCTCCACCATTGCCCTCTATGTCTGTCCTGTCTCTGCCTCCCTCTCCTTCTCTGCTCCCGTCTCCTTTCCAAACATCCAGAAACCAGATGCGTCCGAGGGATTGAGAACCAGCCAGATATTTCAGCCGCGTCTCCCCTCACCGGCCTGACCTGCCCCAAACTAGTTTGCAGTCAGTCCGCGGAGGGAGGCTTCATTCACACCTCAGTAAGGCCACGAAGGTGGGCTTGCCTTGCACGCTTCTCTTCTCGAGTATTTCTCTCCGTGGAGCTGTCTAATCGGGTTTAGGTGCTAATGAAATGACTGATATTTGCATGCTAGTTCTGTGGCAACTTGGCGTGGTATTAACTTTTAATGTGGCCTACGCTGGGTAAGAAGACTCATTCAGTCCACAAACAAGGCCGTGTTAGCAGGTTTCTGATGCAATTAGGCAGAGCTTGACTGAAGTGCTAATAGATTCACATACACGGAAAGAATTAGAAATAAAACACTAGTGCCCTCATGATTCAGGGTTGTCACCGGGTCTGTGAACAAGCAGGACCCACCTGAATGAGGGGAAACCCGGGCGCAGGAAGGCAGAATTGATTCATGCTGACACTGGGGTGTTCTCACCTTTTTCTGTGTTTGCCTGTCCCTGTCCCCCAGCCTCTGTCTGGGAGCTTGCCTGTTTGCAGTCTCTCTCTCCGCCTGCTGGGGGACCAGTTTCCTGCTACTGCTGTAACAGATTACCACAAACGAGGTGATTTAAAACAACAGAAATGCATCCTCTGGAAGTTCTGGTGGGCAGAAATCCGAAATCAGCTTCCCTCATCCGAAACCAAGTAATAGTAAGAACATTCATTATGTATTGAGGGGCTTACAATATACAAGACACTGTTCTCAGTGTTGTACTATTATCACATGTCAGTGTGCTTTGCTTACTAATATAAACATGTATCAAGAGATAATAAAATAAATGACTCAGCAAGGCGGCCATGTAGAGGAAAACTGCAGGACTTTGGCAGTCTGGTTGGGGAGAAGATTTCAAGATGCAGAGCATCTGTTGTGACCTGACTTTATGCCAGGTTCTATGGGGATCAATAAGAAAATGAATCAGTCTTGGGTCTCCGGGAACTTATACACAGGGTATAGAATATGGACAAGCAGCATGAGATATGCAAAATCCACACTAACATGTGCCAAAGTCCACACAAAAAATACAGTTTATGTGCTCTAGAGACACAGAAGAGTGAGAGAGAGTCCACCTTTTGACCCATACTACTGTCCCTCCGTAAATAGTCGTGGTGTCTCTGTGGCGTGCAGATGTTATGTTAGTCTCCTGTTGTTGGAGCAGGCTCCATACTTTTGGGGGCAAAATGAAAATGTGGGGCCCCATCATTTAAACAGCAGGAGAAACATGTCTTTAAATGCACTGATTTGTAAAGTATTTGCCTTCTTTCCTCAGTCTGTCTCTTACTTGGCACAATGTTTTAAATTTGCTATTTAATGTCATTAAAGTACAGAAAATTTTAAATTTAAATTATTGGTCTGAATTGTATTATTCATATTCACATTGTACAATGTCAGGTTCAAATGCAGATGTAACAGAATTTAACTTGCATGTGGAGTCTCTTAAATTAAGCAATGTGTGCCTGGTACTCACGCATGCAAATGCGTTTTGTTCCTAACAGACGGTGGAAACATTGTATGTATAACACCAATTCGATGAGTTGTGCCCTGTTTTTTCACAAAGGTGCCTTCTCCCAACACTCCCTGCCTCAGTTTTGCTGATGGGTAGGGACAGACTGAAAGGAAAGGGAACCATGGGTTGCCTGTCTCTCTCTGTCCTCGTTTCATGGCTGTTCTCTTCATGTCCTCGTTTTCTGGGTGGGTGGTGGGAGGAACAGTAAGAAAGAATCTTATGGGGTCTCGGTTGGCCTCCTTCTTAGGATACTGTTGCCCTTTCTCTGCAGTTGAAGAATGTTGCAAGCATCCCCCCTGCTGGGTGCGGGTCCCATGGACCCAGCAAACTTCCCTCACATAGAGCAGCAGGACAAAGATAACGCTATTGAGTGTTTCAAGGCAATAACCTCAGAGCAGGCTCAGGAGCCCCTGAGGGTGGGCCCCATGTGAATGCACATGGCCCCGAAGCTGGCCCTAGGTCTGTGGCATCTTTGCCGGTCTGTCCCCTCATCGAGACGGTGTTGCAGTGAGAGCAGAGTGTCTACGCAGCGTGGCACGTCCAACCCTCTCAATCCTCGCTGAGTAACAGCAGGTGCCCCGTTAACACCTGGGATTGGCACAAGTGTTTATTGCTGTCCCACCACACCAGGTGGGGACTACTTTTCTTCCTCACATTCAACTTAAAGTAGAAGCTCTGGTTTCCTGTAGCATCTTTCCTGGTTAAAGCAAAGAGCCAGTGTACAATTAAATGATTTTCAGTGAATTTACCGAGGTTCCCAAGTCTAACTTCAGTGAAAAGGATATGGACACTAAGGATGTATTGTAAAGTATGCTGACTACTACAATTCAATCGGCAGATATTTATGTAGAATCTGGAGTTTGCAAACCTCTCTTAGGATAGCATATGGACTACAATCATGAATCTGGGAATATTGGGAAATGTGTGCTAAAGTTAGCAGATTCTGCACATGCTTGTAGAATTTTTGTGAAAAATTTACATAAAATGCCCATCTTATCCATATCACATTCTCCATGTGTAAAATATTCATAAGTATGTAAAACATAAAAACATTTGAAAGCTAAATTTTAAATCTTCTTTATAGTAAAGCTAAAAACTAAACCAAAGAATAACAAGTAACCTTTAAAAGCATAATGAAGCTACACTTTATTTTTCTGAACAAAGTTGAGTTGCTTTTCATAGTAGGAATATTATTATAATGAAAGAGAACAGAAATGATAGAGAGACATTTGGTTAGAGAGCTGTTTAGCTTTGGAGCCTTAGTTTTTTAAAGAATGGAGTTCAATATTCCCCCATGTTTCTTTGGCATATTTTAAATATATCTCACTAAAAAAATTTCTGAACTTGATATCATGTTAAGCTTAAATGATAAATAAATGTAAATACTGGTCAATTTAAAAATATGAATAAAGAAATTATTTCTCTAACATAATAAATGGCTCTACTTTCTTATAGCAAAGCTTCATTTTTCTCAAAGTTTACAGCACTGCAATTCATTAAACAAACATTTTCCAAGTGTTATGCAATCATCACTGAATTTATTTATCTAGAAAATAAGCGTATGAGATGTATTGAACTCAGATGTAATGCTTAAAAAACAGTGATTGACAGTACAAAAATATCCAACCTAAACTATTTCTTTTTAATGCATCTACATTTTATAATTATTTCATGAAAAAGCTCTAGTTAAAAGGAAATTACATCAGTGGCCCATTTTCAAATAAGTCTATGGCTTACCTTTCTTTAATACCAATATTCTTTTTCAAAGAAACAATTCTATTAATATTTTCAGTCACTTCTTTAATGTTAACAATCTAAATTAGTATTTAGATTAATTATTTTTAATTACAGGAGTACTTAAAATGTTTTTAGTGACCAAAACATAATCTTAAATAATTTTATTCATGCCAAAAAATGTCATTATCTTTCTAGATATCTACTATTTTCTTTGTGAATGCTAGAGTCAAACTCTTTAGACTCAACTTTTAACCCTCAGCTATCTCTTTAATTACTTAAAGTGCACATTATGCTTTCAATTCCTGCATTGGCCAGTCCTCATCTAATGCTTTCATTTATTTCACTGAGAGGTAGTGACACCGCAAAAGAATATAGAATGTGGAGTCAGAAGACTAAGGCTTGAAAACTAGAAACTCTCAAGCTTTAATTTTAATTTCAGTTTCTCAGTATTAAAATGGCAAGACTGATGCTACCTACTTCACAAATAACTGGAGAGATTAAATGAGATTGTATTTAAAAGGACTGTTAATAATTACTACTGTCTAAACTGAAATAATGCTTTATCTACAGGATATAGGGTATCTACTTATAATGATCTACATAAAGATCAATAGAATAATAAAAAAAAAAAAAAGATGCTGGCCAGGCGCGGTGGCTCACAACTGCAATCCCAGCACTTTGGGAGGCCAAGATGGGAGGATCACTCGAGGCTAGGAGTTGAACAGCCTGGGCAACAAAGTGAGATACTGTTTCTACAAAAAATTAAAAAAAAAATAAATGGATTCGTGGTGCAGGCCTGTATTCCGAGTTACTCAGAAAGTTGAGGAGGGAGAATGGCTTGAGCCCATGAGTTTGAGGCTGCAGTGAGCTATGATCACACCACTGTACTTCAGCCTGGGTGACTGAGCAACAAACAACCCCCCGTCCCACCCTCATCTCTTTAAAAAAAAAAAAAGAGGATGCTAATATTTGGATTTTCATCAAAATTCTTCTCTAAATATCTAAACAAATATGAAATATACTATTTCACTTGCTATCTAGTAAAAAAAAACGATCAATTCTTGACTTGAAAAGAAGTTACTAGTGAAACTACAAAACTTTTTGTATGCATCGCTCATAAACATTCTCAAGGATAACGTAAAGAAACACGAGCTAATTGACGGTGCTGTGAGGTGAATTTGTAGATGGCAGAAAAACTATTACTGAAATTCCAGATCTATTGATTATTACTAACTTTGGGCAAAAGTTCTCTGTAATGACTACCACTGGTAATTTGTTACAGGTAGAAGCTATGAGAAACAAGTTATGAAAAATAAGTTAGAGAAGAAAATTTAAATCTCAAAATCCTATAATGATGGTTTATAAGAAAATGCAAAAATAAATGCCTGCCTACCAAAAAAACTAAAAACATTGAATGAATAGCAATTGATATGAAAGCCTCCAGACACTTCATACTGCTGAGTTTAACAGTATGACATGGTATATAAATAAAATAGTATAGCGGCAAAAAGCTCAGCTTTTAGTTATCATACAGATCTGGGTTAGAATTCTACCTCTAACAGTTACTAGCTGTGTGGCACTGGGCACATAAATCTCTTTATGCTCCATTCTCTTCCACATTAAAATGAGATTTACAATGGTCTACGCCATTATACACATAAGATTGTTGTAAGATAAAATGGGTTCTAAGATTGTTATATAAGGAGAAGATTGTCATAAAGATACAAGGAGAGAGCATATAAAGTATTTAGCACACTGTCTGGAATATTGTACATGGTCAATACATTTTAGCTGTTACTAGTATTGCTACAGTTCCCAAAAGTGCTTATAAGTCCGATTGAAAGAAGCAACGATCCTACAGTACCCAGATGGAAAGAAGCAACAATCCTCATATACTCTGCCATTGTTACACCTCAGAAATAAAATCTAATGTGCAATTTTAGGTACCCTATTTCAAGAATCGACTAACATCACTTCCCTAAGAGAACAGTGAAGATGACAGTAGATCTGCAAAATAAGCCATGTGAGGAAAGGCTGAAAGGGCCAGAACATTTTAATACATGAGAGAAAAAATTCAAGCAATTTTTAAAAGTCTCAAGACATGTGATAAGAAAACAAAATAAAACTTCCACATATCTCAAAACACCACGTTAGGACCCACAAGACTTGCAAGAAATCCCTAGTAATTTTTATGAGCTCCAGTTTCCAATCACTGATGTGTTCAAATAGCTAGGATAATCATTTGAAAAAGGTTTTGTTGAGAGAAGTAGGAAGCTGGATTTGACTGATTTCTCAGATGTTGTTTTTAAGAACTATTTCTTATTAATATAGCCAAATTATTTACCTAGAATCAGAAGACTGTACATTCCTGTCCTTACTGTTATTTCTTCATCAACATTTCCCATTCGCTTACATCTCAAACCATTCTGCCCCAAGCAATCTATTTCACAAATAATTTGAAAGTTCAGTATTAATATGTGCTGATAAGAAATAAATTATCTATCAAGATGTTATTTAGTATTTGCAACTACTTATATAGGAAAGTAAAAATTTCAACTCTTACAAAATCTTCTATTATTACTCAATATTTCCCACTGATTAACTTTTCCATCTATACCCAAAGAGTCTTATTTAGCAGTCTGAGTACCTACTATGGGTATCCATTTAGGGTGTATAAATACACTAAAATACATATAAATTTGAGGAGAACATACATTTTTTTTCCTAAGGCAAGCATTTAATTTTTATATGACTTTCAAAAACATATATAACCACAAAAAAGTTAAGAGCCACTGATCTAAACTACACACGCTTCTCCTTGTAGATCGGCTATTCATACCGACAGAGACACCTAGAACCCTCCACTCTACACACCTTTATCAATGTCACCTTTTTAAAATCTCAAAAATATTTTTCCATCCTTTCCACACAATTTCAAATTTCTATCCAACACTGTTAAGCCTATAAACTATAAAGAAGTAGATAATTCCTTTATACTACATATAATCTATACATACTCCAAGGTTATAAAGGATATCATCAAAAAAGTACAAAGCTAGGAAATAATTCAGTCTCATTCACTAAACAAAATATTTCACTGAGTGATTGATTACATGTTTTTAATACATAATACATGTAAGAGTGAATTCTTCCATCCATGAATTTATTCTACCTCAAAGCCAGAGATTTGGGGTATGATCTAAGATTCATTCATTCACTCATTTGTTCATTTAACAAATATTTATTGATCCATGCAATGTGTGTGACACTGCTTTAAGTTCTAGAGATAGAGCAATGCATAGAACAAAATCCTTGCCCTCATGGAAGCTATATTCCAAAAAGGAAAGAGAGAAAGTACAATAACATAAATGAGTAAATACAGTACATCAGCTTATAAATGCTATGGGAAAAATAAAGCATAGGTCGGAATAAGGAATATTGTTGAAAGAGTGGCTCAGAGAAGAATGTCCCAAAAAGGTGGTATTTGAGAAAACACTGGGCCAGACATGGTGGCTCATGCCTGTAATCCTAGCACTCTGGGAGGCCGAGGTGGGAGGATTGCTCTAGCTCAGGAGTTTGAGACCAGCCTGGGCAAATGCAAAACCCTGTCTCTACTAAAAACAGAAATAATTAGCCAGGTATAGTGGCGTGCACCTGTAGTTCCAGCTACTCCTGAGGCAGAGGCAGGAGCATCACTTGAGCCCAAGAATTTGAGGTCGCAGTGAGCTACGATGATGCCACTGCACTTTAGCCAGAGCAACAGAGTGAGACTTTGTCTCCAAAAAAATAGAAAACACTGAAGAGGGTGAAGGAACAAGCCACAAGGCTATCTAGAGAAGAGCATCACAGGTAGAGGTAACACATGAAGGCCAACGTGCCTAGAGAAGACTGGGCACACGGAGAGCTGTAAGAGATGAGATGAGAGAAGTAAGAGGGGCTCAAAACACAGGGCCTGTTGTCCACCGCAGATGCTGGCTTTCACTCCAAGTGGGATCAGAAACCAGTGCCGCTTATGAACAGGGGGAGGATATGAACTTAGATTGTAACAGGATTGCTCTAGCTGCTGTTTAAGGATAGTCTTAGCAGAGATAAATGGGGGGAGACTGGCTAGGAGAAAACTACAGTAATACAAGCAAGAAATGATGGTGGTTTGAATCAGAATAGCAAAGTGAAACTGTTGAGAAGTGATTCAAATTTTGGTTGTATTTGCAGAAGGACCGGATACGGGCATGAGAGAAAAGTGAAAGATGATGCAAAAATGTTTGCCGTAAAGTAACAGGAAGGACAAGTTGCCATTAACTAAGACAGGTAAGATTGTGATTGGAGCAGCTTTTTAAAACCTATTTTTATACCTGCTATTGATCATCTAAACAGCAATGTTGAAAAAGCAATTGGACAGATGAGTCTCAGGTTTAGGAGAGAGGCTTCGACTGAGATATAAATATGGGGAATCATTAGCATATAGATGCTATTTAATGCCAAGAAAGCAGACGAGGTCACCAAAGAAGTGAGGGAAAAAGTGTAGAAGTGGTCTAAGGACATAGTCCTGGGGCTATCCATCAATTAGTTCTGTGAGTTTTGAAAATACAGAATACTACACTTCATCTGGGTACCTCGTGGTTTGTCCAAAGTATAAAGTGAGATTCTGAAGGTAAGAAAGGGCTTTTAAATAATGACTTATTAAGGCAAGAAAGTTTCATGATTATTCAGGGCACCCTATAAGAATCCCTTTCTTCTTTCTGTCCCCTTGAACAGCTTAGGGGATAAACTACACAGACAAGTTTAGAGGATATAAGGGCAAATAAGACGTGCCCTATGCCTGGGAGATACTAGAAGGGGGGATATGACAGAAAAACAAACCAACTGAGCAACACACTTAAATAACTGTCCTGACGAAAGTTGTGTCAGGCCATTTTAAAACCACAGGTTATGCATTATCAAGGAAGAGGGAGATGAATCTAAAAGGATAGATAGAGATTATTAGCCCAGAAAAGTACGTACAAAAGTCCAATAGTTGAAACTTAGCAAGGCAAAGAAATACGAAAAAACATGGTGGGCGGAAGGAATTACAAATGGAGACTTACGGCTGGTGAAAGGTAAAGACTTTCTATTCCAAACTAAAAAGTTCTTCTTTTATTAATTAAATAATAAGACTTATTTCAGAATCATCAGTTTTGCTTTTAAGAAAAATATCTCTGGCATAAATGTGGAAGACAAATTTGCGGTAAAGGGAGGACACCTGGAAATAGTGAGGCCAGTTGAGAGATAATAGAAGTAATCCACCTGAGAGATGTTGTGGGCCTAAGACAGCTTTGGGAGTGGAGATGTATCTTTTTCTGGGATTCAGGTCTTTTTTAACCAAGCTCAAAAATAGCCATCTGTTGCCCTTGGGGACTAATTATAAGGCCATTTCACTTCTCATAGGATTTTGGAACTTTATGGGACTTTTTAGAAATAAAGCAGCTTAATCCCATTATTCTATGGGTTGAGAAACTGGGTCCCAGAGAGCCAAAAAGAATGGATCAAGGTCACAGAATTATTAATAATCACAGAGAGACCAACTATTAATATCCAGTACTCTGATAATTTCCAGATTATCACTCTTTCTCTAACTAGGCTTATGGATGTTAAACATTTATCTTGAAAGAAAAAATTGAAACTTAGGAGAAAAATAGTCTGCCACTGACTTTAGGGTAACATTACAATTGACTTCAGCTTATCAGAAATCACAAGGTTATTGCTCTGATATTTTAATCTGCTTCTCTATTTTGTAAAATATTTGAGAATACCAATAGAAAAAAAATGTGTAAGACGTAACTGAATATTTCATTAAACTGCCAATTAAAGAGAGCTACATTATTCAGCTCACTGAACTGTCTCTGTAAATGCCAGGAGAAACAAAGGCAACAACATTGAAGAAATTAGGATTACAACCTGCTCAGTCAAAATTGCATCTCTGACAATTGGCCTTACAATATGCACCCAGGACACTTGGAACATAAAAGCAGAAATTACAGTGGCTAGATATAGAAACTGAATTGTAAAGGTTGGCAGATTTGTAATCAATTTGGCTTACATTTACTTGTTCATCTTTTAAATGATATAATCAAAATACTTTTTCTAAAAGATAGAAAAGCAGCAAGAACAGAAACTGACGACCTTAGAAGTAATTACAATTTTTCATACTCTTACTTAATTCTAAGTCTAAAGAAATCAATGTAAGAGGATCCCGTTAACTCTACTAAAAACATTTCTTTATTATTTACCCTGAATTTTCATCCTTAGCACTAAAACCAATGTTAAAAAACTAATGAAACTAGAGAGTAAATACCTACCATAGGCTAATACTTAACGTTTAATAATATGAAGCCTACCTAAAAAGCTTTTTTAGTCTTCTATTATTTACAAAATATATTTTATTTCAGAGATTTTTTTTTTCAGAGAATGAACCACTTGGAAGAAAGAATATTAAAAATTTGAGGGAAAAATGCATACTAGATTGCCTGAATATATCAAACCTAATAATTTGAACACAAGCAAGTTTGTAAAATCAAAAAGGATGATATATAAATTATGTAAGACTGATGTTTATTAGCCAAAGAAACAACAAAATATAAGAGTTTTGTGATATCCAGACTTAAAGTAATTTCTAAAAACATAGCAGTTAAAATGTACATAGAAGCAATACACCACTCTATGCTTTTTTATTTTTATTTTTGGCCTTTAAAATTAAGGGGGACCCTTGAAATACTAGGAAATAAAAACTGAACTAAATCACAGATATATTCCAAATTCCCTCAAAATGAAAAGAACTTAGATTGTATACAGGATTAAAATTTTAGTTTAAAAGACAGGGTAAAGCTTAACTGGAGGTTTTAGAGAAAAGCATTATCCCCCAAACTAAAAGCTACACAGTCACTGATACATCAAAAATAGCTCTGATAGAACATTTTATAAATCATTGATCTATATAGAAATATATCAAAAGATATAGCATTGTTCGAGATCTTTGCAACTTGATTTATGAATTTTGAAATTATTAAGCTTTTCTGTTAGAAATAAAACCATTATAAATATTTTTCTTTGCTTCAAAGTAATAAACTTTGGGAAAACTGCTATACTTTCATAATTGTATTTCCTCTATACATATAGTATTTCCTCACTATGGAATGGATCTGTAGCATTTTTATACTTCACAAATATACATTTGTTAGGATCACTGAGTGTAATCAAAGATATATACTTAACTCTGCACAGATAACTAGAGGAAATGAAAAGGATCAGCACTTTGTATACATGTAGATAAAAACATTTATATAATTCACATACAATCTGATGAAAGATTTAATACTAAAAGAAAAAATGTTTATTTTAATTAAGTCCTAAATGTTTCCAAAATGTGATGTTGCAATTTATTTAATGAAAATGGTATTATAAATTTCAAAACACTGAAATTTATTGATGCTCCATCCTAAGTGGAGACAAACACTCTATGTAAAACATAAAGGAATCCAAATTATATCAATTGTTTTAGGAAGTTGATTCCCAAATTTACAATCTGGGATAAGTATAAAGAATATGTTGTTAGCATGTTTGCAACAGAACCAATAAACAACTAGTTAACAAAAGTAAAACCATACGTAATTGCCATTGAGATTATACAATATTATTAGGAATATGATTTAGTTACAAAGAATCGGGCAGCTGCGTTTATATCTATTTTTCAACCAAAGATAAAAATGAAAAATACATTATTGGTAGAGTAAGACCCATGATAATTCTGTGTTTGAAACTGGTAGCTTTCAGGACTTTCAGTCTAAAGCCTGTCATCTTGGATCCTATTTCCAAGGAATTCAATCTGATGTTAAAAGACATGTCATAACTTGGATTTCAGACTTCAGTGCTTCAGAAATATGTTTATATACCTCATAATGTAATTATAGCTACCTTAAGACAGATAAGGCAAATGGTAGCAATACACTGAAAATATGATTGAAAAATGCAGTGGTCCAGAAGCACTTGTGGGATGATGTCTCTAAAAAGCTGCTCAAAGCTCCAGAGTTTGAAGTTAAATTTTTGATGTTGTCACTCTCAATCTATTGAATGGCTGACAGACAATCAAACCCGTCTGGCTGGCTGGCAGCTCATTTTGCTGGCAGGTGGCAAACAATTAGACACACCAATTTGTGCCTCCTGATGACATTAAAGCATGAAACTAAGTTGTATGCAGGGCCTAGTGATTTGTGTGAAAGCATTTCAAAAATAATACTCTTTGCCGTGGCAACTCATTTCAGACTGCCACCTCCCATTATGGCTTTGAGTAGTGAAGACGACAGACTTGAGTTACGTGCAGTGCAAGGCCGCTTCTGTTCAATCCGTCATCAGCGCCCCCTGAGACCTCAATCCCCTCCTTTCATCAATATCACCTCATCATTTACATTTGATAGTGCTCGAGCTACTGCATACATTAACTACACTGGAGACCCTTTTCCTAAAAAGAATTGAAATATGCTTTGTGCTCTTCCATTTCATTTCCACTTACGCAATTTAGAATAATGATTCCACTCCCATTGCATTTTACACAAATGCTACTAGGAACAAATAGAAAGTTCTCCTTTTTAAAAAAGCAGTATTTTCAAAAGTGTAATAAATTTTGAGTAGCTAAGAATATTGGCACTCAGGTAATTGCTTTGTTAAGTTTTAATGAAAAAAGTCATTCTAACAATTATCTAAATGGTAACAAAAATATTTTACTTAAACTTTATTTCATTGTATTGTCATGTAAATCACAGTAATTTTCTGTACATATTGGTTTATATATTAACATAATTTAAAGATATAATTCAAAATTAAATAGAACACAAAACTTTAATGTCCCTAAATTATTGTACTGTCTTTATCGTTATAGATTTATAGATATACACAAGTATGTATGCTTACATGCATATGTTTATACAAACTCATAAACATGCACACACGTATATCCTGGGAACATAAAACAAACATGTGAAATCAAGAACATAAATGTAAAACATCATAGGGAACATCAAGAAACATTTACGATATCAGTGAACATCTGAATATAAATTAATAAAAATTACTAAAAAAAAAAATATTTTCCTACATTTTATAATCACACTTTTTACTTTTCAAAAACTTTTAACATAACATTTTATCTCATATAACAATTATTTGTGAACATGTTATCTCCTTATAACTCCGTAAATTCATAGAAGACAAAACCGATTTTATTCATGTTTACATCCCTCATCATAACTAATGCCATTTATATTTTCCACAACAAATTTTCAAGATCTGTAGAACACTGGTTAAAATGTTTATAAGCAAAGTTTAAGTCATTACTTGTGTATAAAAAGGATAATTCATTCGAATTGAAATGTCATTATTGCCCACTTCTACCCCTTAACACTAAAAAATTATTGTCTCTAGTTAGAACGAAGTACCTTGGCTATTTTAGAGAAAGCATTATGGAATAGATAAGTATACTTTGACTATTTATTTTGACATTTCAGTTTAAGAAACCTTAATTTCCTAATTTGAAATTGTCTTTCCAAAAAAACCACTTCCTTGTCAATCACCTCATACATACATATAAATTTTTTTGATAAGAAAGGGTGTTTTAAACATCAATAACAATGATTTAATTCAGATGGTAAACAGTTTTTAATTTATATGTGAAAATATAAACAATTTTGAATATGCATCAATCCTAGCAAAGTACTATTTTAAATAATTAGTGACTATCTAAATATTTTTCTAATACTGTACATGTTTTTCAATAGGATATATTAGATGCATAGATTGGTTCTAAAATATTTTCTTCTGCTTCTGTGAACTATTATTTTTATCGAAAGTAACCTGGAACAGGAAAAAGAATTAGCAGTTCCTAAAAAAAATTCCTTTTATGATTTAACATTTGAATGTAGATACACGGGCCATGTTATCAGTAGTTTAGAGATCTAACATGCCAAAACGCTTTTCGATAATATTTACTTTCAAATACATGCCTCAAAATATGGCTTTACATTGATACTGGAAACCATGAGGAAGATTATCACAAATAATCTTTTACTTTTCCCATATAGTTACACTTAAAACTCAAATTTCAATTTTATTACTTAAAGCACACTATGTAATCTCAAACAATTATTACAGCCTTTTATAATATTGTAATAGAATTTCAGAGCAAGAATAGACTTCAGAAAGATGTGGCCTATTCCCCATTTTATACATGAAACAACTAAGTCCAAAGAGAAAAATAACTTCCCCAATGTACTGTCCTTTGAAGATGGATTAAAACCAGAATCCGGGTTTCCCTATTTCCAGTTCAGTGTCCCATCCACCATATCACATTGAAACCCCGTTTTTGAGACATATTCTTAAAATGTCTTTTATGAGATCAATCAAATTGACCTGTCACTTTGATAATCTTGTAATAAGAATCTACATAAATTAACATAAAGTTTTCAAGACCTTTCTAATATTTTAAAATTAACAGAGTCTAATTTTCGTTCTGTATGTAAAGCCCCGTGGATAAATCAGTACCTACCTGTCAAAGGAATGAAACTGCATAGGAAGGATAGCTTGCGCTTCTCTCTTCAATGCTGGATCTGGGTATGGGATGGGTTCAGGGCCACATTCCGCGATTTCAACAGGGGCGGCCACAAGACTTTTCAATATTTCTTTGACATTGATGCCTTTAGTTTGACTAATGCTAGATATGGATGGTGCAGGCTTCAACATTTCACCAGGATTTTCAGTTAAGCTCTCCTGCGATTTCTTCACTTCAGATGACAAAGTGGATAAGAGTTCACTCATGGCATCAGGGCCTGCACTAGTCTCTAATTCTGCCCCATTCAGGATGCTAGCCACTTGCTCCTCTCCAATTCCTGAATCTGTATGAGGAATTGAACTTTCTAGCTGAATATCTTCACCAGGAGTTGGTGTTTCTTTTTCCTTTGTAGCATCTGGAAAAGCAGCAGGTGTTTCTGTAATAAAAGACACTTTTTTAAAAAAAAAAAAACTTCACAAGTAAAAACCTGTATTATTAATAAAATGTTCTCATATATTAGAATAATGAAAATAAAACCTATAATAAACAAAAAGACTTGCTAAATGGACGTGCATAATAACAACTCAGTTAAAATATATTGTCTAATATACCTATCATTTTGCTCAGTGAGCATCAGAATAACCCAAAATCATCTGGCATATCAAAACTGATGCCTTTAAAAGTATCAGGAAATAGCTTCCCTAACAATTTCTTAAAGCAGGTTATAAATCATTATTATATGAAGTTCTTCTTTGTTAGTCACCAAATAATCATGCAAGACAAATTCTTATATTTCTCTATTTTCCTTATAAATATAAAGCTATTTTTATATCTTCTGTGGTACTCAATAAATAACAATGGGATACTTGAAATATTTAAAGTAGTTGAAGAGATTATTTTAAAGTTACAAATATAATACATAAAATTGTGAAGAATTTGCAAAATGCAAAACACATTAAATGATTAATTCAAAAAGATAAATACTTCAATAATAGAATAATACTCCTTAAGAACTTAGCCTATATGTGCCTTTAAGAACAATTATTTAGGAATTCTCATGCTTATTCTTTATAAGTAAATATAAATTTCAATTTGTGAACATTAATACAGAAACATATGTATATATCTAAATAAATATGAAATGCATATTAAAAATTAAAATATATGAAAAATTCTAAAAATGTTAAATTCCATCATGCAAAGGTTAATATAAAGAAGTTATCCATATAATGTTACCAAATCCTAAATGATGACATTGAAAAATGTATCTAAGTTTAATGGCAATAATAACAGTTCTTAACTTAAAGTCATTTTGAAGAAGAAAATAAGATACTATTAAGCTACTATATCTAAATTATTTGCAGTTCTCACATAAGTAGGTTCTTAGTAAATGTTAGCTATTTCTATTATTTTAATTTGTATTTAAGTCTATCCTTTAAAACAAGAAGAGCAAGACTAAATTATTTCTACGCTTTTTTCAAAATTTCAATGTCTGTACATTATATAAAACTTCTCTTAGAATTTTTTGTTGTTATTTGTTTGTTTCCTTTTTTAAAAATGTTATTAGGACAAGAAATCAGGAGATTTGCCAGCATGGTATAGGCTACCTTGATGTCAGCAAAGCATCTCACAGAATGTTTTGTGAAATCTTTAGCAATAACACAGAGAAATGCTGCTGCAATGACAATATTGTTGAGTGGGTTCATAATTTGCTGAAAGTTCTGTAAATTCATTCTAAAGGATTAAAAATAATGTGAAGGATTTCTTCAGTAACAGGCTCCATTGTTGGGCCTTGTCAATTAAAGAGTTTTGTTCTCTCTTGTCTTTAAATTAATGGCATTACATTCAAATTTACCAAGGATATGAATTTATTATTTTTTCCAGATTAATTTCAGAATAATTCTGCCAAGTTTCAAAGGAATGAAAATCCCCTCCTTTCTTTTGATTGCCCTTTTTCTTTTGATTCAAATTATATTAAATCTATATATTAATTTATGAATAAATAACATCTTTAATTATTCTTCCCAATATCCAATATTCACTTAAATTGAATAAAAATATACATTTCTCACAACTGAATGTTATATTGTAGTTCTCATATTTAATAAACAGGTTTCAGTTTTGCCTTTGTTTATTTTTCAGTTTGGTCAAAGATGATAAACCTAAAAAAATAATCTGTGGAATATAATAATATTCAAACACTGGAAGATCAATGTGAAAAACAGAGTAGATTTATACTATATTGTTCCCAAGATTAAAAATTAAAATAACTACATGAAAGTTTTGAGAGTCTCAATAACACTAGCCAAAGCACTGGAGAAGGAACTAGGTAAGAGATAAAGACAACAATTGGCATTTTTTATAAAACCTTTTAAGAGAAGACTAAGACTTGAACATTAGGAGTAAGAAGGAGGGAAAAAAATAAGACATTTCTGAAACATCTAGCTTACGGTGGGGGGAAGAATGGTGATATACTACTAACTGAGAAAGGAAGAAAATGAAGAGATTTGTTCAAGAGAATAATGAATTAAATCTTTACTCAGGTTAGTCTGCAAAATCTCTGGGATATAATTATATCCGTAGGTCAAAAGAACAATAGCCATACATATTTGGATTATTCAAACTGAGGAAAGTTTATCAAATAACCTACAGATACAGAATGAGAAGATAAGATGGCTGAGGCAGTTATTTCCACTATGAGAGATATCACTGAATTCATTTTAACACATGTCTAAATCTATGGACTGGATATTTTTGGAGAGAAAAGAATTGCAGCAAAATGTCGGAAGAGAATTAAATACCAATAGTGACATTTCTATGACAATATGACAGAAAATGTAAATGCAGAAACAAAATAAGAACTCTAACAACAACATACAATGGGATAGTTACTAGCATGGGCTCACTTTTCTTATAGAGTTTAATTATCAAAAGGCATAAAGTCATGTCTAGCATTTAGCCTGAATTTTGCTGATTTATAGATTCAGTCTAGAGTTTTAACTTTACACTAATACATTGTCTATCTCTATTTATGGTAGTTTTACATTAAGAGTTACACAAAAAGTTTAAACTTTTCAAGTTATATTAGACTGAAATATAAGCATTCACTAGCAAACAAAATATCTAAGAAAATAAAATCTTTGATTTGGTGTTCTTAAGCTGCAACATCTAAAGATTTTTGGCACCACCTATACAATGTTTTGCATTTCTGCTCAACTTATGGCCTCTTAATGGACCCTAAAATCTCTAAGTTCAAATGTTGATCTCTCAATTATAAAACACAAAAGTTTATGAAAATTTTATATTAGAATATTTTCAAATAGTTAATCAAAATATTTACTCAGTATTAAAAATCTGAATTTTATTTTTACTGAGACTAATAAAAAAAGACTTCAAAAAGGAATCAGTTATGATATTTCAATAAGAATTCTATTCAAATAAATGTTTTATAAAGCATTCCCTGTGATCATGTTACATAGAAATAAAAATATTAATAAATACCAATGGAAAATTGAAAAATTTTATAATAGCAATAAAAAAAACAGCTCAGTAGTCAAAAAACCCACCTTAATTTCTCATTATGCAATTAATATCTATGTTTTTAGTTGAAACCATAAACTTTAAGTTAGATAACTAGTTTCCAGAATACTTCTTTGTGACACTAAAGTACTTTGAGGATTTAACCCAGTGACTTTAATAGGAAGTTAGAAATGAACCACAGAGAAAGTATAAATGATTTCATCTGTCCAGGTTATATTAATGACGGTAGGCTTGTAAGTTTTCAATAGTTCTCATCAGTCTCTGTAGCAATAGGCCATGTCAGTACACAAAGCAGAAATATTACTAGCCTGAGTGATCTTAACCTTGTCAGAAGGAGGCAGTTGGATGCCAGATGCTTCTTTTTCTTACTGTTTTTCACTGAATGTAATGAGTTCATTTAATATATTTTGGGAAAAATATGAGGTTAAGTTCAGCAAATGACATGATGTCTAATGGTGACCTCATTTATTACATTCTTTCCTCCAAAAACCCTGTTTTACAGTGATTTATAAAGTGTTTCAATATGTTTTACATATTAAATTACTAAAATTGCTATTTTCTAAACCCTCTAAATAAGGAATAACATGAAAGAAACATACAGTTCCTTGTTAGTAGAGCATTAAAAATAATATTAAATATTTGCTCTTCAAATAATATTAAGCAAACTAAGTCACTGTAATTTAAAATAAAATACACAAAGCAATAACTATTTGTATATTGTTTATATTAAATCCATAAAAGCAAAATTAATTTATATAAAAATTAACCTTAACTCCAAAGAGGAAAAAATACATAAAAAGATTTTAAATCATTATTAAAGTTCATTTTACACAAAAAGGTTGCAATACTTTGAGTAATTAATTGCAATTATTTACATATGGTTCTTTTTTTGTTGGCCACATACAATAAATGTATGAAAAGAATTCAACTTGAGGAATTCAAATGAGGGATAGATATTGTCATAAAGAGGTATAAGGGACATTGGAAACTAAGAAGGGGGAGGTTGAAAGGGCAGTTAGGGATAAATATCCACCTATCAGATATAATATGTACCGGTCACCACTCTTCTGGTGACCGGTACACTGAAAGCCCTGACTTCAGCATGATACAATGCCATGTAACAAAAAGACACTTGTACACCCTACATTTTTTGAAATTAAAAAAAGAAAGAATTCACTATTACTACTAAAGGACATGCCCACAATACACAAAATGATAATTGAGAAGATACAATTAAGAGCCATGAAAATCTTCCAATTGATGTTTTGACTATGCTGTGTCTAGGTGTGGGTAACTTTCAGTTTATCATACCTGGAGTGCACTAAGCTCTTTGGATATGCATAGTAATGATTTTTATTAGATTTGGGGCATTTTTCAGGAAAGTGCTTCTTCAAATATTCTTTCTGTCCCTTTCTTTTCCCCCCCTTTCCTACGGGACTCCCAGCATATGTACGTTGGTTCACGTAACAGTACTATATGAGTTGGTGAGGCTCTGTTCACTTTTCTTCAGTCTTTTTTTTGTTCCATCCTTCAGAATAGGATAATCATTACTGATCTTTTGACAAGTATGCTGATTCTTTCTTCGGCCAGTTCAAATCTGCTGTTAAACTCCTCTAGTGAATTTTTCATTTATTATAATTTTCAACTCCAGAATTTCTATTTCGTTCTTTATTATAATATTTCTTTATTAAGATCCTCTATTTGGTGAGACATATTTCTCATGTTTTTCATTCTTTAGAAAAGCTTTCCTTTAACTATTTAAACATATGTATCATAACTGGTTTAAGTGTCTGCCTAGTAAGTCCAATATCTGAGCCTCCTCAGGGGTTAGTTTCTATTAGCTGTTTTTTTCCCCTGTATATTGACCATACTTTCCTATTTCTTTGCTTGTCTCATAATTTTTTTTTTGTTAACAAATGGCCATTTTAAATAATATAATGTGGCAATCCTGGAAATCAGACTCCTCCAGAGTTTGTGGTTATTCTGTTTGTTTGTTTGCTATTGGCTTTCCTGAACTGTGTAAAAATCTGTTTTCCATCCTCTGTAGCCACTGACATCTCTGTTCAGTTAACCTAGTGGTCAGCTAATGACTGAACAAACACTGCCATAAAGGTCTTGAACCAATAAATCCTCCACCCTTAGCCAGAAGCTCTGTGTGTGTTGGAGCTTGCTTGCAATGCTCCCATGGCTTAAAATGCCCCCTTAGCCTGCACTTGTGCCTGCTTACGCAGGGCCTAAGATCAGCCTAAGGTGAGAGAATGAGGCCTTCCCAGGCCTTTCTTCGGCCTGAGTACAGTCCCAGGAATATGGATATCTCATTTTCAAATCTTCTTTTTAATCTTTGAGACAAGGCTCTAGTTTGCTCCAACTGGCATTGCCACGGCAGGCAGTTGTGATGTTTAAAAAAGTTGCTGCTGATATTTTCGACAAATGCCTCAGATATAGAGCTTTTCTCACTAAGCAAGCTCTGGATCTGGCCTAATAATGACAAGCCCTGCGAATACAATTTTTCCAGGAAGATTCCAGACAGATCAAATACTTACAATGCTCTAGGGATGATACTTTCTAAGGAATTCCAAACCTAGTCTACCTTCCCCCAAAATTCCTACCCCAGGCCTCTAGGCTGCTGGTTTTCATAGCTACCATGATTTTCTGGCTGGTGGTTTTCAAAGGTACCAGAGACCTAAGGAGAGACGGATAGCACTAGGGTGAGTTAAATCACTATAAAGCGTGCTGTTCTTGTGAAGATTCTGTAATTTTTCTTGAATTAACACCCTCTGGATTATTATAAGCATTGGATTACTTTCCAGAGAACTAAAATTTTTGCCAGTGTTCTCATTGCTTTTTTGGAGAAGCAGTGTTTTGGAGATTCTTACTTCCTTCTTCTGGAAGTTCACCCTCTACATTATGTTCAAAACTCAAATTTTTAAGTAGTTATAATTTTTATATTTTGAATAAATTATCTACTAGAATGTATAATATATTCATATGTCCATATTTTGCTTTCTCTTGCCCTGGCTTATATTTTTATTCTTTTTATTTTTCTTCTCAAAAAAACAGAAAAAAAAACTCCTATTGAAATACACATTTCTGCAATGTAATGAAGGCAATCATTAATGCTAATAATAAAATATCAACATATAAAATCATACATCTGATAAGGGGTTAATATCCAAAATATATAAGGAACTCAATAACAACAAATAACCCAATTTCAAAATGGGCAAAGGATCTGAATAGATATTTCTCCAAAGAAGACATATAATTAGCTAACAGGTATATGAAAAAAATGCTCAACATCACTAATCAGCATAGATATGCAAACTGAAACCACAAGGAGATATCACCTCACACCTGTTAGAATGGCTCTTATTAAAAAGACAAAAGATAATTGTTGGCGAGTATGTGAAGAAAAGGAAATCCTTGCAACTGTTAACGGGAATGTAAATTAGTATGGCCATTATGGAAAAGAGTACGGAGGTTCCCCAAGGAATTAAAAATACAACTACCATATGATCTAACAATTCTACTTCTGGGTATAAATCCACAGGATATGAAATCAGCATGTCAAAGAGATATCTGTATGCCTATGTTCACTACAGCATTATTCACAATAGCCAAGACATAGAGTCAACCTAAGTTGACTGTTGATTCATCAACAGATGAATGGGTAAAGAAAATGTGGTATAGATACAATGGAATATTATTTAGCCATAAAGAAGGAAATCCTTTCATTTTTGACAACATGGATGAATCTGGAGGACACTGAAAGTGAAATAAGCCAGACACAGAAAGACAAATACTGCATGATCTTACTGCTATGGTGAATCTAAAAAAGTTGAACTTATAGAGAGTAAAATGGTGATTACCAGTGGCTGGGGAGATGACAGTGAAAGTGCATAAAGTTTCAGCTACACAAGAGGAATAAGTTCTGGCAATCTATTATTAGTCATTCTACAATGTATACAAATATCAATACATCATGTTGTACACTATAAATATATACAATAAAAGAGACAGTAATGATGACCCTTTTAAAGCACACATTCTAATAAACAATTAAACAAATTGTGTAAGGGGAAGAAAGGAAATAAAGAGGATGCTATGATAAAGAATAGGGTGGTAGTGGGGAGGAAGCTACATTGCTACAGGAATCAGGGAAGGCCAGTAGGAGGAGATGACCTTTAAGCTGGTACATGAAAGATGAGTAAGCGCCAGTTAGGCAAAAAATAGGAAAAAGCCAAATACCAGGAACAAAATACTAAGATACATGCAGGAAAATGTTTGGAATGACTGAAGAACTAAAAGCTAGTCTGACTATTTCACAGTGAACAAAAAGGAAGAATAATATGAGATAAAGTTGGAAAGGTAGTCAACAGTCATCTTATCCAGGGCCCTTGTGAAATTTTGTTCTAACTGCTACTAGTGAGTTTTAATTCAAAAAGGGACATAATCTGATTCATGTTATAAAACAATCACATCAGCAATAAAACTGTAAAAAACAGAATAAAGATCAGTAAGAGAAGAAATGAGGGAACAACTTTGGAGGCAACTGCAGTAATGCAGGCAACTCAAACCCAGAGTAGTCTTGCTACAAGTTAAGACATTTTAACTCTGTCCCCAAAATTATAGGAAGCCTTTAGGAATTTTGAGAAAGAAAATTACTGTATTATATTTATTACACATTATAAAATGTTTCTTAGTATAGTAAATAAATTATACTTATTATATTGTACTTTCAAAATTATTTTCAAAATTCTGTTATTTTCAAAATTATTGTCAGTAATATACTGAAAGACTAGAGATAAGAATTCCAATGAACAAACTTGCACAACATTCCAAGAAAGGATAAGAGTCTGAATTAAGGTACTATCAAGAATAATAAGTATGCAAATATTTTTCCCATTCTGTAGGTTATCTGTTTGCTCTCGTAATAGTTTCCTTGGCTGTGCAGAAGCTTTTTAATTTGATCAGGTCCCATTTATTTACGCTGTTGCTGCTGTGATTGCTTTGGGGGTCTTCTTCATAAATTCTTTGCCTACACAAATGTCTGCAAGAGTTCTTCCAACATTTTCTTCTAGAATTCTAATAGTTTTATGCCTTAGGTTTAAGTTTGTTATCCACTGTGAATTGATCTTTGTGAGAAGTGAGAGGTATGGATCCTGTTTCAGTCTTCTACATGTGGCTATGCAATTTTCCCAGTACCACTTATTGAATAAGGATTCTTTTCCCCAATGTATGTTTTTTTTTTCTGCTTTAAGATTAGATGGCTATATGAGGATGGTTTTATATCTGGATTCTTGGTTCTATTCTGTTGGTCTATGTCTCTGTTCTTGTGCCAGTACAATACTGTTTTAGTTGCTGCAGCCTGTAGTATAGCTAGAAGTCTGGTAAATTGATACCTCCCAATTTGTTCTTTTTGCTTAAGATTGCTTTTGCTATATGGGGTCTTTTCCAATAAAGGGCTGATAACTAGAATCTATATAGAACTCATGAAAATCAGCAAGAAAAAATTAAACAACACCATTAAAAAGTAGGCAAAGGACATGAACAGAAACTTTTCAAAAGAAGACAGACTAATGGCCAACAGGTATATGAAAAAATGCTCAACATCTCTAATTATCAGGGAAATGCAAATCAAAACCATAACAAGATATGGTTCATATCACCTGACTCCAGTGAGAATGACTTTTGTCAAAAATTCCCAAAATAATAAATGTTGGCATGGATGTGGAGAGACAGTAACACTCATACACTGCTGGTGGGACTGCAAACTAATGCAGCCTCTGTGAAAAGCAATATGGAGATACCTCAAAGAGCTACAAGTAGAACTACCATTTAATCCAGCAATCCCATTACTGGCCATCTACTCAAAGGGAAAAAAGACATCTGCACTCGAATGCTTATAGCAGCACAATTCACAATTGCAAAGATGTGGAAACAACCCAAGTGCCTATCAATCCATGAGTGGATTAATAAAATGTGGTTTATGTATACCATGGAGTACTACTCGGCCACAAAAACAATGATCTAGCACCTCTTGTATTGTCCTGGATACAGCTTAAGCCCATTGTACTAAGTGAAGAATCACAAGAATGGAAAAACAAGTACCACATGTACTCACCATCAAATTGGTACTAACTATTCAATACTTATGTGCCCATTTAGTAGTAACATTCACTGGGTGTCAGGCAGGTAGGAAGTGGGAAGAGGAGATGGGTATATTCACACCTAATGGGTGCAGTGCGCACTGTCTGAGGGATGGACATGCTTGAAGCTCTGACCCAGGTGGGGCAAAGGCAATATATGCAATGTAAACATTTGTACTCCTGTAATATGCCGAAATAATAATAAAAAAAAAGAAATTAAAAAAAAAGAATAATAAGAAAAAAGAGACCAGAGAGTTAATTCTGAATTTTTTAAAAGGCTGAATAATATGCTAAAAGAAGAAAGTGGGGCGTGAAGGAATTAAAGATTAGTTCGGATAAGTGTTTTTCAAACTGTTTGTGGAAATTTACCTTTTTTCCCCCTCAATCCATCATTAGCTGACACTTTCAGAAAAAAAAAAACTAAAAAAAAAATAATAATTTAAAACTATACAAAATAAAAGTACAACTGTTTTTGTTATTTAACCCAGTAGATATAAAATGAAATTTCAATATGTATAATCAAACAAATAAAGCATTGAGAAAAAGGATATAATTATAAAAATAGTACATGTTGCTCACTGAAAGTGAATAGGTAAGTAGGTGATCAACACAGACAACTGCTATTAGACTTGCAACGTTTCTTCATTACACATCTTAAGTAAACAAAAAGTTTTAGGCACAGTGATTCCTCCCTCAAATGCCTATATGAATATTTTTACAAACACTGGGAATAAAAAAAAAAAAAATCTTTGATGTGTCACTGGGCTTTTTGCTTATTAATTTATCTAATCTAAGTTGAACTGGTAATAATGCTACTCATGAGAATAAGATATCTAACCTGTTTTTGTTTCATTTCAATGACACTCAGGAGAAAGTGTCACACAGATACGTTGGTGGAATGGAAATACACAAAGCTCAGAATATCCATTTTAAACTTATATCCAAGATGAAGTTAGAAATGCTGCCACTTCAAAATATATCACTGATGTTCATCAATAACCAGTTCCAAAATTTCATCTTGTATAGTTATAATAAAATATAAATTATATTTCAATGAAAGAAATGGATTCCAGATCCATGAATTTCCTATGTTTGGACCTTCTACTATTAGAAAATAAAACATAAAACATTCTATCAAATCCATAAAATGACAGGTGATAACTTTTCACAGATGAACAAAATCACACCATTCCTAAAGCTCAAGATACTTTACTCATTACTATTAAATTGTGAAACATGTCATATAAACTGTGTACCTCCAAGACTCTAACTTTTTTTTGTTGTTCTTTGATCTTGTCTATCATGGAAAAACATCATTCCCTGTTTGGAAGCATTGAGTTCATGAAAACTATTTTAGATGTCTGACAAAACTCAGCACAATTCATATTTTAAAAGTGGAATCAAACCGGTTTCTTATCTTATAGAAATGCTACAAAGGGTTTACTATGAAGCTCTGACATCATCAACAGAAATTTTCTTCTCAATAACTACTGCACCACAGCATGCAAAATAAGGTATGATAAGCTGCCATATTAACACATAATAAAGAAAATAATAGCAAATTTACCATATAGGCTTTAAAGTAATTCAAAAATTATGTCACAAAGAACACTGTGATTCAGTTCAGCTAAAATTGCTTTCATGGAAAAACTTTCTTGATAATGTGCATTCACATTCTGAGACAAGTTTCTTAATCTGGGAAACTACTCCAGGATATTTTCCAGTCACTATAGCTGAGCCTTCACAAAATAAACTCTAGATGTTGGTGACAATTTAATTCTTTTTGTTTTACACAGTTCAGAGCTAGATGTGTTTGTCAGTGAAGGAGCTCAGGAAATTTCACCCCCAAATATGACTGTTTGGTATAAAGAGTATTTTGAATTTCAAAGGCCCTTAGATATCAATAGGCTTTGGAAGGGGCTTTCCCTCTTTCTTCATAAAAAACCAAACCCATCAAAAAGAACAATGGGTTTCCCTTCCCCTCCATGTTTATCTCAATATAGTATAGGAAAGAAGATCAAGAATGCAACCAGACCTGCTTGAGAGGTTTGGGACCGGTAGGGGGTCTGTGGTCACTGTCAAAGCAGCCTGCAATGCTTCCAGGCTAGGGGGAACCTTCCCATCCCCCATCCAGTGTTTGCGCTCTGAGTCCCCGTGTAGCACAGCCTCCCACGGCTCGCCATGGTAACCTCATCTTTGATAAACCAGACAAAAATATACATTGGGGAAAAGAATCTCTTTTCAATAAATGGTGCTGGGAAAACTGGATAGCTACATGCAGAAAAATGAAACTGGATCCCTACCTCTCACCTCTCACAAAAATACA
>CAUYRT010061212.1:0-30804 GCA_963574885.1 Lepilemur ruficaudatus
TTGGGTTGTTTCCATGACCTAGCAATAGTGAATTGTGCTGCCATAAACATTCGGGTGCAGATGTCTTTATAACAGAATGTCTTATGCTCTTTTGGATAGATGCCTAATAATGCTATTGCTGGATCGAATGGTAATTCTAATCTTAGCTCTTTGAGGAATCTCCAAATTCTTTTCCACAAAGGTTGCACCAATTTGCAGTCCCACCAACAGTGTAAGAGAGTGATGTTTTGAAGTAGTGTGTATATATATATATATATATATGGATGGTTAAATCTTGCTAATTAACAAATGCATTAGCTCACATGGTTATTTTTGTGATGAGGACACATCATATCCACTCTCTTTACATTTTTCAGGAATATAATATATTAATATTATAGTCACCTTGCTGTACATCAGATCTCTTGAATTTATTCCTCCTATCTAACTTGAATTACATATGCTTTGACCAACATCTTCCCACCCCAACCCCCATGACTTTATAGTATAGTATTCCCCAAAAAATGTTGATTTTCTTGGAAGAAACAGTTTGTCTCAGAGAGATATTCAAATCTCCAAATCTGCCAAGGCATAGAACTAATTGCCTGGAGATTTGAAATAAAGTCCTCCTGCCTAAAGTCCTCTCTACTCTCACTGAGGGCCTCCTGTGAAATTAGTGTAAATCCTCCCATCTAAGCCCAGAGCCCTGTGGGAAGGGACACCCTCATCACCTGTGCCTCACAGAGTCCAGGAGACCAGATCCCCTTGCCAGGTGGGAGGCTTTTCCTGGCAACAAGGCCTGGTGTCTGGAGCATTAACTCCTTGATTAAACCTTTCAGACCTCTTTTCTTATTCTCTACAAACTGCCACCCCCTCTTCCTGGTGCCCCTTCTTGCTCAGCAGGGAACAAATCCGTCAGAGGGCACCTCCTTCCCATACAAATGCCTCTCCCACCTCTGTTTCTGTTACAACAGAGGAATGTTTCTCTTCCTGTCTTCCGCAGATTCCTCCACCTGCAAAATGTGAATGCTTCCCCTGCTGCCTTCTCTGGGACCTGATACCAATGATGATGTCTTTCTCTCTCATCTAATCAAATTGCACTCTGAAATGCATTTTCCACTGGAAAAACAACTGATTTTCCAGCATTAGAAAACAAAAACAAGCCAAAACAACACAGAACAACAAACCAAACCAACAATCTGTCCTCAACCGCATATCCCCTTGTTTCACCACGCTCTGTCTTTCCTCCCCATGTAGCCTGATCTGGCTCCTGCCTTCATTAACCACTTCCCTAGAGGAGCTCAGCCTTAGCACCTCCAGGCCACTAAATCCAGATGGTATGGCTTGTCCCCAGCTTCCTTGACTTCTCTGCTCCGTTCATACACTGTGTGCTTCTGGGCGGCACACTCTTCCCTCGACTCTTGGGACCTGGCATTCTCCTGGCTTTCCTATTCCCTCCTGTTGCTCCTTCTTCTCCCCCTTTACCCAGCCAGATGATGCTTCTTAAGGCTTGGTTTGGGGCCCTTCTCTTTTCTTGCTCTGTCCTCTCTCCCTATGTAGTCTCATCTGCACTTAAGACTTCAGTTATCACTTATTCAGTCCAAGATCTGTCTTCATCTCAGAACCCTCTTCTGAGCTTCTACACGTCCGATCTCTTACTTAACGTGTTTACTTGGATGCCTCAAGATCATTGTGATCTCCTTATGTCCTGCAAGAAACTGAAATTCATTACCCTTCTGATCCAAAGAAATAGGTTTTCCTTCAGAATTCCCTGGGATACGTTAATTCCCAGTTAACGTATCACTATTGATTTAGCTATGGAACCCAAATAATTCAGTAGTTATCTGTCTTAGTCCATTTGGGTTGATACAGCAGAATACTATAGACTCCGTAGACTGGGTAGCTTTTAAACAACAGAAATTTGTTTCTCATAGTTCTTGAGGATGGGAAGTCCAAGTTGAGGTGCTGGCAGGTCTTGTGCCTGCTTACTGGTTCACAGAAGGCTGTCTCCTTGCTGTGTCCTCACATGGTGGAACCAGACAAGGCAGTTCTCTGGGTCCTCTTTTTTATGGCCATGAATCCCATTCATGGGAGTTCCATCCTTGTGACCTAGTCACCTCCCAAAGGCCCCACCTCTTCATACCATCACGTCAAAGGTTAGAATTTTAATGTATGAATTTTGGGGGACACAGACATTCAGTCTGTAGCATATATTTGACAGCTCCTTTACAATTCCTCCCCACGGCCAATCCTGCAACGAGTATGAGGATTTTACTATTGATGTGCTTCTCCGTCTCTCCAATTCTTTCCATTTTTTTCCCGCTGTTCCCATCATCCACCGCACCATCACCATCTCTCTCCTGGTTGGCCCAGATGGCCTACTGCCTGTGTCTTCTTACCCACCTTTGCCTTGCCCCTGCCAGTTTCCATGGTACAGCCAAAGCATGTCTAAAATAGACATCTGACCCTGTCATTCCTTTTATCTGTGCTCCCCACCCCACTCCAATGCTCAAACTAAACATACTTCAACACTTGCTGTTGTTCTTGTAATAAATACTGGAAACCTTGAAATGGCTCACGGGGCCCCATGTGGTTGGTTTTCCTGCCCAGGCTCATTCTGTACCCAGATCCTCCTTTCTCTCAATGCTGCAACAAATTTAACTTCTCTCAGTTCCTTGGAAACACCTGTTTTTTTCCACTTACAGCACATCCATCCTCTTAGCCTGAACAATTCTCTCCTTGCTTCTCCCCCATCTGCCTAGTTAATTCTTACTCTTCAAATTTTAGCTCACTATTGCTTTCTCAGAAACCTCTCTGCCTACATCAGATCTCCTCATTGTCCCATCTTAAAACCACATAGCTTCATAGGATTTAACTGAGTCATGACAGTACATTTATTTGGTGCTTATTTTATTAAATATCTCTGTTTTCTACTATACTGAAGGTAAAGATTATGCCTGAGTCTAGTGTTGGTGCATAGTGTTATATTATTTTGACTAATACATATTGAGACCTTGTTATGTACTCTATAAATTATTACTGCCATTGGATACACTATGAAAGATGGGACAGATCCAAGTTTTTGAGGCCTGGAGCATCTATAATCTGGGGGGCCCTCTTTAAGAAAAATAATAACAGATTATGGATATCAAATGCCTGCAGCCCCTTGAGAGAGTGCCCTATTACTCAGGTGCCTGAAGCTGAGACTTCATTAGCTTTATGATGCATAAGTTTCTACGCAGAGTAAACCATTTGTGCAAAAGTAACTCTTGGCTTGGTTGGGCTGGGTTCAGCTGCTGAGAGAGGAGGGTTTGGCTTTCTTTGGTGAAGAAAGAAAAGGGTGAAGAAAGCAGAATTGAGGGACAAAATGTTTTCAGGGCTGGTTCTTAACCTCCAACTCAAAGAATCATGATGGCTGGAGGAACAGTAGGTTGAATAATTAGCAAGCCCCAAACCCACTATTCACAAAAGCAGCCTTTTATTGTGAAGTGAAAGTACGTCCTGGAGAAGGGACAGGTTAGTCTCCATGAGTGGAGACAACCCTGTGGAATAAAAGGTTTGATCTTTTGATTTTCCTATGGATCGGCAGGTTGTAGCTTCTGGGGTGATGACTGCTCCCTGAGTCAGGGTCTCTGAAAACCCACTGGGAGAGGGTGTGAAACCCCAATGCAGATGAGGTTATAATATTAATAACATGGCCATGTCATAAGGTTCCTCTCGGTCACCCTTCTACTAGTGTGTATGCCTTGTGCAGGGAAAAGTCCCTTAACCACAACTTCCCACTGTTGTGGTTAATCACTCCTTTTCATATTGTTTGATTCCATGGAGTTGTTTGTTTAATCTTGCTTAATCGACCATTGCTGATGTGGGGGGACACCCTGCCCTTGACCCACCTCCTTGCTGAGGCATCCTCATCTCCTAATCGCACCTAACAATGTGAATTGGTCATTTCAAAATTATTTTCCTTACAGGCTAAAAGCAAAGGAACATTCCTTATTATACTGACTCAAGGTGACTGGAATCCACCATTTTTTGGGAAGACTGGCTGTTTCAAAGTTCAGTTTAATTACATGGCACTTAGCACATGCGACTCCATTCTCCTTTGTGTGGTCTGCTGGGGCCTAGGGTAGGAGGCCAGTCCGAGACAATGGCCTCCCATAAAGTTTGTTTAACACAGGTGTCTTTATAAGAGGCATGCAAAAGAGAGAGCCAGAGAGAGGACGTGAAGACTGAGGTGGAGACTGCAGTGACACAACCAGGAACCAGGGATGCCTGGACCCACTGCAACCTGGAGGAGGCCAGGGCCAGGTTGCTCCCCTGGGGCCTTCAGAAGGGGCATGGCGCTGCCACACTTTGATTTTGAATATTCCACTTCCAGAACTGCAAGAGAATACATTTCTGTTGTTTTAAACCACCAAAATTTGTGGTATTTTGTCATGGTAGCCCTAAGAAACTAATACAGAAAATTCTCAAACTTCAACTTACACGTAATATTTCTACCTCCTTTTCAGTCAATGTTTTTGCTGACTTATAAAGTGAACACTGTTAGGCTGAATTCAGAAGCCAGTGGAAAATTCCATGAGGGCTTGACCTTTGGACCATCAATCCTTCCCCCGTTTTGGGTCCCTTGCACAAAAACAGCCAAAACTTGGTACCCTGCCCTTGCGAGGTAGTTCCGGCTTATGCAAGATAGTCCCACATTCATTTTCCTGAGGGAGAGGAGGCTTCCCAAATCCACCCATAAAAACCTTGAACACTTGCCATTTTGGGGCTGATGCCGTCTTGGACTCAGCCCGTCTGTACGCAGACATTAAAATAAACTTCTTTTCACCTCTCTTGGCCTCATGCCTTCCTCCCTCAGTGTTTCTAGCAAACATGTGTGTGTTTTAACTAATACAAATAATACAGACAATGTCTACTTTATAATTTTCATATGCATCATTCTCTATTCACAAGAATTATTTCCTCAGCACTTCTGAATCTGAGTGAGAGACCTTACAGAATGCAGAGTAGCAAGAAAATATTCCCAGGAACTGGGGGTTATACTCCACAAATCTCAATAATGTACTTAGGGAACACACTAATATGTATTACTAATTACTATTTGGTAACTATTTGATAAATTGAACTCTTTTTCCTTGTGTAACATATCTGGCAATTACTTACATAAATAGGAGTCTAATCTTCATCTGATATGTCTTTGGGAGGTTTTGTTCTAGCTGGACCAGGGAATACAGATCAGAAGACATAAGCTGCTTTTTCAGGGGAATGTGTCTATCAAAGTCAAGACATAAGACAGCAAACTCCTTCCTTTGCCTGTCAAAATCAGTGTGGAAAGAGTAGTGACAAACCATTGTAATGACAGTGGCAGTGGACTGTCAACTTGGGTAGCGAATTTCCCTTTGCAAGCCATCAGTTTTAAACAAATGAGAGGCCTAAAGCAAAGAGTAAAAATAACTGCTGTAGACCAAGAAAATGACTCTAGATACAGGAGATATTAGCTGACAGAATTTCCTTTTTCCTCCTTGCTCTTCAAGGATGACTGGACACTGCAAAACGCCATTAAATCAAAGGTTTCACATCTGAGATTTTTTTTTAGCTCCAGCAAGGGCTACGCTTGAAGTTTTTTATTTACCTCTGCATCCCCAGTGCCTGGCGCACGGTAGTAATAATGATAATGACAACAATCATAAACACTTTTGGCACATTTCCCTTTAGTCTGGCTTTATTCTGAGTTCATTGAATATAATGTATCCTAAGAGTTAGGTGTCTCACTATTTCCATTTCTACCTTGGGTAACGTAGGTTGCCCAAGCCACAACATTAATATGAGTGGAGGTGGGATTTGAACCCAGGTGGTAGAGCTCCAGAGCCCTCGATCTTTGCAGCTTAAGAAAAGTCAGAAATGCTCAGTGAAAAATAATAAACTCACTCTTACTGAGCACTCACAATATGCCTGGCACTGTTCTCTGCCTTTTGCATGTGTCAACTCATTTAATGTCCATAAGTACTTATTTATAAGTACTCTTTCTGATTTACGTATGGTAGGAAACTGAGGCACAGGGCAGTTTAGAAAATTATGCAAAGTTCACAGCTATTAAGTGCCAGTGGCAGGTTTTCAAACCAGGATATGTGACTTAGTCTTTTTATGTTCCTTACCAGTAAGCCATACCATCTCTCACAGGAATAAATCATTCACCTTTATCATAGCTATAGGGGAAAGAGCCTGCTGAAAATAAAAATATGTTTATTTACTGTACTTTTCTATATTTAGATTTTTTAAATACACAAATAGTTATCATTGTGTTATAATTGCCTACAGTATTCAGTGCAGTAACATGCTGTACAGGTTTGTAGCCTTGGAGCAATAGGCTATCCCATATATATACCTATGGGCTAGGTGTGTAGCAGACTGTATCATCTAGGTTTGTGTCAGTACACTCTATAAAGTTTGCATAACAATGAAATTGCCTTACAATGCATGTCTCAGAATGTATTTCTGTCCCTATGCGATGCATGACTGTATTAACCATATTGCAGAGGACTTCCACCCACACAAGCAGCCGAGCAGGTAACCGACTTCAGAATTCCACCCTTAGAGAGGCCTGTGGCTGATTGGATGAGGAGTGAACACTTGACCAAGAAGTGGTCAATCCATGGGCTGAATTGCAACGATTTGTGTCATTAGCAAAATAATCATTTGTTGGCCATGTTTTTTGACCAGAGAATACTGTTTCCTAGAACTAGATTTATGACTGAGAGGATAGCCAAAGTTTGCAAGAGCTTGTTTGCTCCTGAGTGAGCTGACCTTTCTAAACTGTCTTTCCCAGGATGCCTTACAGGGAGACGTACCCCTGCAATACACAGCGACTGCGACTGGGCTGGCAGGAGCCTGGAGGACAGTATTTTGTCTTGAATGGGCAGACAGTGCACTATGGCTTACTTGTCTCATTCCTGGGGCTTTCACAGACCAATGCAGCAGCTGTTTATATCAGATTATTGATGTTCACTCTAGAATGAAATGTAGAGTCTACTCAGAGTACAATATGGTATTAGGCACATTTAAATCCCTGTGACTTTGTGAGGGAAATGGTATTTCCCACAGTCTCAAGACATTGGTACCAAGGAGGCATCTGCCCAAGGTCACAGTGCAAATCCAGGTTTGTCTGATTCCAGAATCCATGCTCTTGTCACAACCATATGATGTCTTCCATACGTTTCATTTTGACTTCCTTAATATAAGCTTTTTACAACTGATTGCCATCTTGCTCAGGAGCATTCCTATGGATTTTTTTCCTGCTGAGGGAGAAAGCACATCATGGTTATAACCTGGACAGGTGGTCCTCCTTTTTTCTCAGGGATGTATTTACCTATTATTCTACAAATCCTTCTAGAAATGGAAATTATCTTGAAGTTAAATAAAATCAGGATCAGTTCTGTGCTCTATGAATTTTTTCCTTATGCTTCTTATTTTTACCTTCATAATGACATCAGATGTAGGCATAGGAGCCCACCTGTGTGATTTGAGGGATGCTAGCTGCATTTGATGGATTACCATAATTCTGAAAATTTTTATCAAGACATTCTATACCTCTGATAATGCCAATATATTGCACTGATGGTATATCTATCTCATAGTTGGATTCATTTATTGGACAGAGTTATCAGCTAATCATTGAAAGAATGCAACACTAGACAGATGTTTCAAGATAATTAGATAAGTAGAAATACTATTCAAAATAATAGTCATAGTTACATATGGCAATTGAACACATGGCGAGTTTGAATTTAGAAGTGCCGGATGTAGGTATAAAACAGATTTCTATCACAACCAAAAAATGTGAAATACTTCATTAAATGTTTTTATATTGATTTCATGTTGAAATGGTAAAATTTTGGACACACTAAGTTAAATATAAAACATTATTCAAACCAATTATATCTGTTATTTTTTACTGTAATGTGGCTACTAGAAGAGAGACAGGTCCTTGCAGAGCTCATGCCTTTGAAGGGGATAGTGGTGGGTGGGAGGCCTTTGCTTCCCACCAAGAAGGGAGGAGGGAAGCAAAGACATGGAAACAAAGAAGTGTTAGAAATTTGTCCTATTTCACATTTTTGCTACTTGTATAACTTACTTTGTTTAAAAGACAGAAGCCCCTGTTGCAAACACAAGCTAGTGTTGAGAAATATGCCTGTATTATTCTCCTATATTTCTGCTGTAATTAGAACTCAGCTATCACCACAATTTAACTGACACTCCAGCTGATGGTTAACTAGGAATCCCACGGCTCTCCATTGGCTGCTATGGTGTGCTGGTGCTGAAAATAATGACTGTTGAAAAAGCAGCCTCTCCTGAGGCCCTAGAAAGGGCTTCTTAAGTGGAGTGGGGCATTTGCTCTGATGTGACGGATGTGTGCGGCCTGCTGAGTCAAGCCTGGGAATCTCAGGCCACCAGATACTGGCATTTCTAGCTCAGCTCTGGGGAAGCCCAACCATGACAGGCCTGCTTGGAATGGGTCTAAACATTGACTCTAGTCTCTAGCGTGATCCCTAGGAAGTCTTCAGATCTGCCTCCTAGGGCTGTTCTAGACTGAATCAGAAAACTCTATAGCAACTCTGGGGATAACCTAGGCTCTACAATTTGGGATGTTCTGGGGTGATTTTCAATAGGTTGTTAGAAGCCTTCATTTTGCCTGGTTTTATCATAGTGATGTGCATCTCTAGAGGTATAAGGTCAGGTATTAATATATAGATATATTCTTCTTCAAGAAGACACAACATACATTTGTTCTTATAGTATAAAGATGAGGGAATGATTATTGGCATCTTTTAAAACTTTTAAATGATGGTCTTCTCTGTGTCCAAGTCTTTAGTTTCAATGGGGTAAGGCAAGGACTACCTTACCAACTACGATGGTTAATTTTGTGTGTCAACTTGACTGGACCATGGGCTGCCCAGGTAAACATTATTGCTGGGTTTGTGAAGGTGTTTTCAGGAGAGATTAGCATTTGAATTGGTGGATGAGCAAAGAAGGCTGCTCTCCCCAGTGTGGGCAGGCACCATCCAATCTGTTGAGGGCCTGAACAGAACAAAAGGCAGAGGAAGGAGGAATTTGCCTCACTGTCTGAGCTGCGATAGTTCATCTCACTTCTGTCCTCACACGTAGATTTACAACACTGGCTGTCCTGGCTCTCAGGGCTTCAGACACAGACTGAGTTATACTACCAGCTTTCCTAGGTGTCCAGCTTGCAGAGGGCAGATTGTGGGACTTCTCACCTTCCCTATCCTGTGAGCTAATTCCTTATAATTAGTCCACCTCCATATAAAAAAAAATGTGTGTGTGTGTGTGTGTGTGTGTGTGTGTGTATGTGAGTCTTACTGGTTCTGTTTCTCTGCTGATCTCTGACTAATACACCAACATAATATAAACTTGCTTGCTACTTGTTTTGTTATGTGTTGCTGTGGAACAAGTTACCCTAAAGCATAGTGGCCGTAAACAAGAGCCATTCTGTTAATCAGGGTTCTGTGGACCAGGAATTCCATTAGGTCCAAGCAGGGACAGTGTGTCTGTGCTCCATGATCTCTGAGGTTCCAGCTAAGATAGCTCAAAAGGGGCTTGCTGGGCTGGCTTGATTACAGCCATTTCACTGAGGCTTTAGGTTTCATTTTCAGCTGGGTTTCACAGTCTTCCTTGGAATTGTCTCTCCATATATCTAGCATGGGCTTCTTCCTAGCATGGTGGTCTCAAAGTAGTTGGACTTCTTACATTGTAATTGGCTTGGCCCCAGTGCAGATGGAAGTTGTCAGGCTCGTAAAGCTTTGCTCTCCCCAAAGAGAAACAACCTTGACATTGGGACCTGGCTGGACACCTTCAGCTCAACATTAGTGTTGCTGGGAGCTGTACTGGTAATTGCTGCTAGATGATGATTTTTCTTGTTAAAAATAAACATTTTCACTGAAGATGTACATCAGACAAGGTTATTCTGTTACCAGGACAGAGCAAGACCAAAAAAAAAAAGATCCTTCCACAATCATATCCAAATGAAGACAAAAACAAGAACATTGTGGCTAATATGAATTACGTCTGCCTCTTTACTATTAATAATTATAACATAAGCCTCAGTCCATTATTTTTACCTTCTTAGATAAAAGTTAAGATGCCCAATCATCATATCACACCCATTTCCTGATAGCATCCATTTCGAACAAATCCCCACTTCCTTGAACTCTCCAAAATCACCTGCTGCAGCTCTACGAAGAAGTCCTTCTAACTCCCTCTTACTGAGACACTGCACAGCTCGCTGTGTTGTGCCCTCTCCCCCCTTGCACCCAGTCAGTAAACCCAATTTCATCGGCCCATAGGTGCACTCCTGGTGTCTTTGTCTAGGGGCCACAGGCACCCACATTGGCACAGTGTCACTTCCACTGCATTCTGTTGGTCAAGGCAAGTCACAAAGCCACCCAAATTCATGGGAGGAAGAAACACTCTGCCTCTTGCTGGGAGGAACAGCATGTGCAGACAGGGAGAGAAGGGACTGATGGTTCCATCTTTGGAAGCAACCTACCACAGTACTGTAGAACATTCACATAACATTTTCAGAAAGCAGTTGCATCTTAGTTTAAATTGTGTGTGAGACACTGTTCCTGGCCACCTGTTAGGCCATATTCATTGGCTAGGCTTTAATCAAGTAATAAAAGGATTTAGCTTCTGCTTACACCTTCAAAATAAGACTTTCCTTCAGTGTTTTACTTTTTGTTTTTGCAAACAGGGAGGTTGTTGCACGTGTTTGCTTTCATCCAATATGCTGCACACAGAACCTCTGCTCTTTCCTGGCCACTGACGGTAGGTAGCTTCCTGCTCTGTTGTGAGTTTCCTTGCTGGTCACCTCTGGAACTCTGGGCAAGCAGCTTTGCTGGTTGTGTTGCTGTTACCACCCTTGTGCCATGGAGGAGAGTTGGTGGGACCCAGGCTGCCGTCCTTTCATGGCTCCCTTTAGACCCCAGGGACTGCTAACCTCAAGGCTGTTCCATGGAAGGGACTTTAACCACAGTGAGGCATCACACAGAGACCACTGTGCAGAAAGGAAATCTGACAAAGCAGTGTCTGCTGGGTCAGTCCTCTACATCTCTCTGTCCCAGGGGAAGGTTCTTGTTCATCCTCTCCTGCCCTCCTTCCTTAATGGGACAATTGCCACGTTTGGATTGTACCTTGGATGCCCCCTTTTGTCTTGCTACACACAGCAATCACTTACATATGTACAACGAATCACCCTAAGGTTAATCATGGATTTTCTTGGATTCCCCGTTTGTGTGTAAAATTGTGGATGTTTTTTCCTTCTTTTTGCATATCTGTGTTAATTTTTCCACAATGAATATGAACTGCTTTTGTAACATGACAAAAAAACCAAGACTCGAACCTTTATTACAAACAAAAGAAGGGGCTTTACATAGAGTACCTTAATGATTCAGATATTTGTAAAGGCTTTTCCCCTGAGCTTTACATTTCTCATTACTTTCTCTTTAACCTTGCCAGCAAATGTTTAGAATGTAGCATAGAACAAGACAGTGTGGTTTCCAATATAAATGCCTTATGACTTTTTCAATACTTTTATAAGATATGGGATTAGAGAGCAGGTCGTAGTAAAGAAATGAGGTGTTGCCCAACTTAGTAGAATAATCAGTTCTGTTAGTATGCAACTTGGGGAAGGAAAATGCTGAATTTCTTGGCCAGCAGGAAATGCACAGATTGTACTCTGGAGCCGCAGGAAATGGTGTTGTAGGAGTTGTCTGTGGAAGCAAGATAAAGATGATGTCATCTTATAATAAGATCCTTCAGGGACTTCACCTTGGACAGAGCTCTGTAATGGCCCAACTCACACTGAATTCTACTTGATGCGAGATATGTCCTGCTTCTAATGTTGAATGCATTTCCCTCGAGCCTAGTCATTGAACTTCAAGGTGACAAAATGAGAATACAGGAGAGATTAGTATATGTTCTTTCAACATAATAAAGGGAGCATCGTGGCTGCCTCCTCTCAAACACCTTGCTTTTTAAATTTACTTCATTACTCATTATCTTTTTCACCTGTAGGTAGAGGTTGAATGAAGCATGTGAAGGCTAAGGATGAAGATTTGTAGCTTAGGAACATATGTAAGCACCTTCTTTATTCCTTCTATTGAGCTGTGCATTTCCCCGTATGTTAGAAAATGCTTATAACAACAGTATTAACAATAACCATTGACTGAGTACTTACTGTGTCCCAGATGTTGTGTTACATCCATGTGTCATTCAGTCCTTAAAACAATAGGCCAATCCTATTGCCTCTTGTTTTATAGATGAAGTAATTGATGCTCAGAAAGGTTAAGTAATTTGCCTAAGGCCACATAGCTAATATGAAGCCATTCTAGGATATTAAACACAGTATTAAAGTCTCCTTACCCTCGGTCCTGAGCTATTTCCATTAACTTCAATGTGAAACCTCCTTGATTCTGATTATTAAATGTGCTTTTTGCTCTGAGCAAGTGATTTTTTGCTGTATTTCATTTCGACTTTACACTTGAGAGCCAATCTTTGGTGCAAATGTGGTAAAAATGATTACAGTGGAATCTGCCTATAATGTTCTAGAATTTTTCCTCATCTGACATTTATCTATTAAATATCTGGCCTAATGCAAACATATGCAGTGATTCCCACTTAGAGTGTTTTACTACTTATTGAATTTTCTCTTCTTGATCCTTGGGGGCAAAATTTAAAAGAGCATCCATGGCAATCCATTAGTGAGACGAAACCACTGGAAGATGTGAAGGGCCATGTGAACGTTCAGTATTGGCCTCACATTTTTTCCTCTGGAATTCTCTTCCATGAGTGATGCAATTTGAAACACATTTCCTCACAGTGAGATACCCAGGGAAGCTCAGTGGAGAGCCACAAAAGTGATGAAATGTTTAAAAAAATAAGACCCTTGAGGACAAGGTAAGAGAATTGAACATGTTCAGCCTTGAGTCAAGAAGACTTAGGGGAGAAATAACTATAAATATGTGTGTGAATATAGTAGACAAGGTGAAAGGCAATTATTTTCATTATAAAGGAGGGCAGAGGAAATAGGAAAGAGGTTAAATTATAGTAAGGAAAATTTAGTTTAAATTATGATATTAATACGTACTGAGGTGCCTCACTGAAAATTCCATTTCCACCCATTATCACTAGGGTGATTACCTGGGCTAAGTATTTACCCAATTTGAATCTCAATTTTCTCATTTATAAAATGAGTGATAAAACCATCTTATTAACAGATTATAGTTTTTAAAAATGAGATGAAAAATGGATACCTTTCCATAAACCTGGCAGTGAGAGAACACTCTGGCTACATTCTTTTTCTCCTTATAACAACCTTATGAGACTGGTTGTTTTATCACCTTGTTACAGAGGAGGAAACTGAGGCTCACAGGATTAGTTGGCTTGCCCCAGTCTCGCTCTGTGTGCAGCCTCCAATAATTCAGTGTCTGGTTCTTGACTGATACATAGTCTCCTTCTTATCCTTACCTACTGCTTTAGGGGATCTTCTACTGCACTCCTTTTTTCTTTGTGACTTAGGGCAAATCAGGAAACCTCTCTGAGGCTCTTATTTCTTTAATTAGATAGAGGATGATTAAGATAATAGCCAAAGCACTTGTTTCAGGGTGTGCAAAAATAAAAGTTGATTGACTCCAGCACCAAGAATAATTTGAGAGAGGGCTTGGCTCTTGGTTTGGAGAGACGGTTGTGGAGCAGAGTGTCAGTGTTCCTAGAGGTGAGTAGGATGAGACGAGAGGGGCTTGTTTCCAAGATACTCCTGCCTGCCTGGATGCAGGTGAGTGAGCGGAATGCATGGCCATGCAGACTGGGCATGTAGACTCTTCTGGAAGCCCTACAAATCTTTTAATTAAAAGAAACCAAGAGGAAAACAAAAGCTTAGTGACTTTCTAGGTAATATGAACAATATGAAGTCACAACATGGTCTGGACAAAAAAATCTTAAAAGGGAGAGAATGAGTTTTATTCTTCTCAGTGGGTTGAAGACTCTTTAGTAGGCCTCTTTGGACTACACATATATATATATATGTCTCAGATATCTAAAAATGATATATTTATAAATCATTTGTATATAAATATATATGATTTTAGAATTTTCATCTATTTGAAAATTTATTGTTTCTGATTAATAATAACAACAGTGATAATCATTAACATTTATTGAATACTTCTTAGTACCAGGCATTGTGGTAAGTGCCTCACACACATTTATTCACTTAATTTTCACAACATTCCCATGAGCAGAAGTTATTTATTATTATTCATTCTACCACACTGAGCTGGGCATTGGTTTCGTCATACGAGAAGTATGATAGTCACGGTGGATCTGCAGGTCTGACAAGTAACCAGTGAGTAGAGAGCAGGGATGCTATATGCCCTCTAGTGCAGGAGACAGTTGCCTAAAAGGTGACCTTGGCCAGCTGGAAATACCAATAAAGTATCTCTTGAGAAACTTTTTAGCTTCAGATAAACCCTCAAGGTACCACAGCATACCTTCAATGTGGTATGTAGGCTTTTCCTATAAGGTAGACCATTCAGACCCTTCCAGTATGTGTTGGTTGCTATAAATACTGAAGGACCCTACTCACTTGTAACAGGATCTGTAAAGATGGCAGTAACTAAAATGCACATTCAATGAAAGGCAACTATTGAGGCTGAAGTGGCTTAGGTTTTATCTGTTGAGTTCCGTGATTCTCAGACCTGCCTGATCTTAACAACCCCCTTAAAAGCTTTGAAAAACACAGGTTCCTAGGTACTGGTCCTGGAGAGTCTGATTCAATAAGTCCGAAATGGATGGATGACCCAGGACTCTGTTGTTGCTGTTATTCTGTAAGTGGTTCTGATGTTTAGTCAGATTTGGAACCACCAATCCAGTCCAATGTGTCCATTTACAAATGGGGGGTGTGCATGCCCGGGATGGCAGAGCCCAGCCTGGCACTTGGATCTTCTGCTTCTTCAATTCCCAGCCCAGCTCTCTGCTCAGCGCTCAGTGCTGCTTCTTGGTGTTAGGGTCTTTATAAGTAAAAAAAAAAAAAAAAAAAAAAAAAAAATAGAAAGTAAAAGACATCTTCAATTTCCAAGTTAATGGTCATGTGCTGTTTCCCCAGGGGCCTTCGCTGGGCATTTGCTGTGTGCTTAGAGGGCAGGCACTAGGTTGCAGGATGCTAGTGCAGGCTCAGGATTGATCCTAGCACAGGTGGAGTTTGCAGCCACCCCGATAATTAGGAAAACTCACTAAATAAAAGCAACAGCTTTGGTACTTAATTTCTAGGTGGACTTGTGACTGTCAGGGAGTAAAATAAAGAGTTGCTTTTTCTTTAAGGGGATGAGGTGATGTGAGGAAGGATGAAGAGGGTCAAAGGAGCCACTTTTATCTGGGAAGCCACACTGACTCTGGCAGAAGCCCAGAGGAAGCCGTTTTAACCTTACCCAGTGTCTGCGGGTCTCCTGAGTCACTACAGAGAGCGAGCCCTGGTTGCACAGGTGACTAGTTCTGTGTGTTTAGAGTGTGTGTGTGTGAGAGTGTGTGTGATAACTTTAAAAACTTGGAGTTGGGGAGAGAGTAGGCCACATTATAGAAATAAGGAAAAAGATGCACAGCAAGAGGTTAAGTAACTCATTTAGGTCCGAAGCGGTCCTGGGATTTGACCCACAGTTGTCTGACCGCCAAGCCTGCCCTTAGAACTGCAGCCCTTTCTGCCCACACTAGGAAGGCTGTGTCAAGCCACCCAGGGGTCAGCAGCCATAGGTTAATATGAAGATCATCTTTCCCAGCATCAGGCTCAGAACTCTGTTTCCGGTTTCTAATTTTCTGACTTAAACTCTGGAGCAAGCCTCTGTGTAGTTGAAGGCTGCCTCCATCTGACCACTTCCCCTCCTCGCCCGCTCCTAGCTTAGCCTGGGATCTGGGGGCTGCCCCCTGCCTGTAGCGCAGGATTTGGAACTTATCTGTAGCTTCCAGGCTGGCCCCAGGCCTCCTGAGTGGCACTGACATGCCCGCATCCTCCACTAACCTCCTGCTGTTGAGTCATTCTTCAGCTGGGCTCTTTCTGGAAGGCTCTGTCTTGTGGGGCAAAGAAAATGAGGTTGGAGCCAGAGGAGACTCAGTGGGAGGCTGTTTGGGACCAGTGTGTGCTCTCAGTAGGGCCAGGGAGAGCTGCTGGGAGAGCTTCTGCACAGATCTCGGCATGCAGACTTGCCCTGCGTTTTCTCGTTCTACGGCCAGTGCCAGCCTCTGCCCTGCAGAGCATCATTCATGGCCTCTGGAGGCACAATGACACAAATAGAAGGCATAAAAAAGTAGCCAAAATTTTGGCTTCTGAATCTCAAAGACCTTGGGCCTGAGGGAACTCAGCAGCAAAAGAGAGATTACCAGAGTACTGGGCTGAGGGGAGAACAGGAAGGGAAGGAGAGATGCGCACTGGGCGCTAAGCCTTGCAGCTGGGAGCAGGGAAGGTTTGCATAAACCCCAGGTAGGTTTGGAGGATCTGAGGGTGGACAAAAATCCGGAAATCTAATGTCCCCAACTCAGGTAGAGACTCAGGAGATGTCAGGCCCCATCATAGAGATGGCTACACCAGATGTCCAGTGGGTGGTCCTGAGACAGCCTCAGTCTCCCAGCCCACCAAGCCCTAGCAGGGCACTGCAGCAAGACTCCCTGCACTGGACAGCAGGGCATGAGAGGCAGAGGGTCCCAGCCTCACAGAGTCCCCCTGACCCCAGTATGATGTAAGAGCAGCAAGATCTCCCATTGCCAGAGAGGAAGGAAGGGAAAATGAGAGACAGCAGGAGCCAAAGGGGCCTTGCAGTCAGGAACAAGGGCTGATGCTTCACTGAATAATGTAGACAGAGGGGAGGGAACTAGTTGGGGACAGGGACAGGTCCTGATGCCAGCATGGGCTGGTAATGGATGAGGTCCAGCCTCTCATGCAGCAACACTACCCTTGCTCTGCATGAACCTCTGAAATTTAGACCTAACCATGGGGGAGGAGGGGAAAGGGAGGCTGGACCAGGGATTGGATAGGATTATTTGTCAAAGCAACTACAATGATTTGTTTTTAAGTTACCTTATTTTTTTTTCTTTTTTGCAAATACAAGATTCTGAATGGAGAAGCCTTGTCGTCCTGTTGTTTCAGGCCTTTCTCCCCCACAGGTCCTAACCCCATGAGCCCTCCTCTGACTTCTGGGCCAGGGAAATAGACAGACAGGTCCTCCTGGAGCCAGGGCATCTGTATCTAGCATCTTCCTTTCCCTTCTGCTTCTCCTCTGAGTGCTTGGGTGGTAGATCACCGCCTCTGACACCCTAACATCCTCCTTTTGTGGGCTGCTATGACTTAATCTCTGCAAAATTAGCCTTATTATCATCACTCTGGCTTATCTGGCGTGATCGCAGCATGCGGCAGCTTGCTGAAAGGAAGGGCCTATTAGGAGATGCTTGTTATAACAGCAGGAGGAGAGAGGGATAACATGCACAGCCGAGCAGCTTAGCATTTGACTGATAGGTACATAAACAAGAAAATACCGTGGCTGGATTCGCATGCTTCCGAGGAATCCGATAACATAAAAGATACTATGCTGTCAGTTTCACTAATTCTGTTAAATTAGTTGATATCAATTTAATGAATTCATTTATTGTTCAAGACTCGTGGAAGACTCACCATGTGCCAGATTCTGTATCAGAAGCGAGGTATACAGATGTGGCACTTATGTTCTGATGGGAATACAGGGCTATAGAGCCAGAAAAATTTATTTAAAAATGACTTAGTAGTTATTGTGTGCAAGGCTCTGTGATAGACATGCAGGCAAAAATCACATAGTTTCTGGACTTAAGGAGCTTTCGCTGTTTCATTCAAGGTGATAGGTGCTTTAATAGAAGAATTCACAAGGTTCACCCAATTCAGTTCAACAATTATTCCAGGACACTATGTCCTGTCTTCTTATATCCCTCAGAGGAAGTTTCCTGAAGCAGCTCTCCAGATTTCTTCTAGATTATTATTTTTGGATTCTGAGTGGTAGCTACTTCTCCCCAATTTAACCATATAAATCTGCAGCATAGGGACCTAATAAGCTTCTCCCCCGGCAGCTTTTAATCTCACCTTTAAATTGTATTAATAATTGCTATCATTTATTCACACTGTATGCCAGATTCTGAATGTGGCACTTTCCCTCTATTAGTTCATATAAACCTCACAAAATACTGGTGAGGTAGGAATGCTAATTTAAGAATACCTTTCAAAAAAGTGATTCTTGGAGAGGTTTATCTGCTCAAGACAACATAGGCAGGAAGTGATGAAACTTAAGTCAAGGTATGAAACTTGATCTGCTTCACTCCATGTACTCAGCTATGTTGAAATTTATTGGTTCCTTTGTGTCAGGCCCTATTCCAAGAGAAAACACACCTGTGAACTTTTTAGTCCTCACCACAACCCTTTGAGGTGGGAACTATTTTACAGATGCGGCAACTGAGGCTCAGAGAGGGTGAGTAACTTTATTGTTCAAGACTCGTGGAAGACTCACCATGTGCCAGATTCTGTATCAGAAGCGAGGTATACAGGATGTGGCCCAAGGATGTGAAGCAAGTAGCAAAATTTAAATCTTGGTCTTTCTCATTTCAGGAGCACTCGTGCCATAGCTTCTAGGGTACATTTAACTAATTGTATCCAAGTGGAAGAAAAGAAACTAACATTTATTGAATTGCTCCTTAGAATCAGGACCTATATTATTTTTTTTCCTCCAAAACAGCTCTATACAGTAGGCATTATCTCTGCTTACTCTGGGCAGATTGATATTTTTACCCGCTGTCATAGAATAAGTTAAAGTGTGAGCTTGGCATCTTAACTGGTCTATTTTTCCCATTATATCATCTTACTTCCGAAAGAAATCAAAATTCATGCACAAAAATCATTTTATGCATTAAATAGCTTCAATTCCTGGAGGACTTGCCAGGAAAAACACCTGTGACTACTGTTATAATTGGTGCTTCCTCTTGTGTTTCTAAGCATGTTTCAATTCACACATGTGAATGAGTTGTAATACTTCTAATTCTTGTTGAGTTTACTTAAAATAAGGAAGTGGTTTTCATGGCATGAGGCATGCAGATATGTTGTCTCTTGTGTGTCCAGGACACATCCAAACACCCATGGATTCGAAATGTCATATGTGGGTTGAGCATGAGCCTAAATAGATAGTGTGAGTGATTTTACAATAGGAGCATTGGTTATAATGTATCAAGAAAGGAAAAAATAGGCTACCCTATGTTATTAAAAAAAGTCATGAATAAAAGTGAAAGAGTAATTCAGACAAGGGGATGAGAAAATGTTAAAAGTGCTGAAAATGTCTGATGGGACTGATAGATGTAGGAAAAAATGCAGGAGTCTGGAGCCCCCGAACCTGTGTGTAAGAGTATGGCCAACAACTTTCCATAATACATCTGTAGAAGTCATTCCTCCAGCTAAACAAATGATATGCAAATTCTATTATTATGTTTTGGGCTAGAAAGCCTAGTTAGAATGTAGGGGACCATGAGTAAACCGCTGAGATTCTAGGATTCTAGTGAAATTTAGGAAACTTCCAAATCTTTTCTGAATCTTCTAAGATCCTATTTAAAAAAATTATGCCTTGTGATCCAGTCAAATGAAAGCCTAATCAAAGTAGGCTGTTTTATTTCTTTTCTTTTCTTTTTTTTTTTTGGTTTTAAAGGAAAGACCTGCATTCAGTGACTTCAGTCAAATGTATTTTTTTAATTTCTTGCTCCCTTCTATTAGATTCTGGAACAAGCTGATGCAGTGTGTGTGTGTGTGTGTGTGTGTGTTGGTCGGGAGACTCTATGTTATTGCCACAGTAGATATTATAGTGCAAAACCCCAGCAGACCATTCCCCCTAGCAATGGCTGTTTCAGAGTGTACCGAGGCTGGCTTGGTTACCATGAATTCATGTCTTGTGTATGTTATTGTAAAATGAACATTGTGATAATCCATTGTCTTAATGGGTATGGAATTGGCAGTAGGACAGGCAGGCTGAGCCAGGGGCCAGGTACACAGCAGCCCGAGGGACTGGGGGCTGCAGCCCATCTGTCTGGAGGCCAGCTTGCGTCTTCACGCTGTGTTTTACCTGTGCAAAAGGGGTCCCTTCCCTGGCCCTCTGTGCTTTACAGGGTCCTTCTCTGGCCCTTTTCTAGCTGTGTCAGAGCCCAAAGGGAAAGGGAATGTGCTTATGCATAGTGCATACTCACCCCTTCTAGAACATCCTTTAGCAACCCTAGTACCCAGACTTCCCTTCCCAACTCTCCCAACCCCACTTCTGGGGTCTCTTCCTGGACTCAGTCCACCTGATGGGAAGTTACTCTGCAGGTGGGAATCCCCATTCCCCTGAGATGGCCAAGGGGAGGCTGTTAGTAGAGGTATGGGCACAGCTTAGATAGAGGTTGGTTGGGGTGTGCGTACACATACACACGTGCCTCCTTATGGTGCCACAGGGAGCTGCATGTAGACACAGTGGTGAAGTGGGCTCTGGGCTGAGAAGCAGCCTAGCTTCCTCCACACTGCCACTGTGTCCCAGCAGGAAACCCCAAAGAGTCTGAGACTGGCAAATTTGAACTGGCCATCCAGGTTGGCGTACTTGTCAAGGTAAGATAGAATATGTTTTATGCAACAGTTGCTAGCTTAGTTTACAATATCTAAAAGTCTAGAAGTACAATGTATGTACTTCATTGGTATTCATGCCATAGGCCCTGTGAATGTTAGGGCTAGGACTGGCTGGGACTAACTGCGGGTGGGGCAGTGCTGTAGAAGGCTTGGAGAATTTGGTCTAGTGTTAGGTTGGAGGTGGTTGGAGGTCCCAAAGATAACTTACCTGTTCTTTGAGAAGGATAGAATAACAGTAGTCAGTATCAGGCAGAAGTGAAACAGGTTCCAGTTCTCTTCTGAGCGGTGGGCAGCTCGTTTTCCTTTCCCTGAGCACTTGGGCTCTCTGTATTTCTTGGAGATGTATTATGGCTGGACAAAAACTAGACATAGTGGAAAGTGTATCTGGAGTCAGACTGATAAAGAAAACTTCAGCACTGCCAGTTATTAGCTTCAATTTCCCTACTTAAAATGGGGATAATGATATTTGCTCCTGGGATTATTTTGAGGACAAGATGAATTAATGTAAAGTGACTCACATATTCTTAAAGTTCAATAAATGTTGAACCAAGGGCTTCTCTCTCCTCTTTCTGCTTTGATTAAAAAACCACACTTTTCTGTATTTTATTTCCTTGAATACTTGCCCAAAGCCTTATTATTATGGAATTCTTACTAATGACATATTTAATAATATGAACACTCTAAGAAATAGTTTCCTGGAAACAGTGTGCTTTAAGGCCATGGAACTACCTTAGGGAGGGGGCGGATCTTAACTCCTACCCACTGAGTGACCAACGCCTGGACCCAAAGGCTTGACTGTCTTGAGATGCAGGTCTCATTGCTCTGGTGTTGCCTTTGACAGATCAACATTGGCTTCATCTCAGTTATTGGATTTTGATTTATTTCCAGAATTACCTGGACTGAGTTCAATGGCAGAGCAGTACTTGGAATGATGGACTATTGTATGGACTTCATTTTCTTGAAATGTCACATGTTCTAATGTCCCAATTTTTCTGGGCAGACAATAGCATGATGTTAAGTTTTATGTGTCAACTTGATTAGGTTCTAGTACCCAGTTATTCAATTAAACTTAGGCATTGCTGTGAATGTATTTTGTAGGTATGGTTAACATCTACAAGCGATTGATTTCAAGTAAAGGAGAATATATTTGATAATCTGGGTAGACTTCATCCAATCACTTGGAAGGTCTAAAAGCAAAATTGAGTTTTTTATCTGAAAAAAGAAAAGAAAGAAATTATGTCCTGGGACAGCAGCATTAGCTGCCTGAGAGTTTATAATCTGCCAGCCTGCTATATGGATTTCAGACTTGCTGGCCCCTACCTACGGCAATCATGTAAGAATGCACACACACACACACATACACACACACACACTATATATCTATATCTATATCTATATATATCCATATATCTATCTATATATATGTAAAATGCATGTGTGTGTATATATAAATAATTGGTTTTCTTTCTCTGGTAGAACCCTTATGGATACAGATTTTGGTACCAAGACTAGAGAAACAGAGTCTTAAGGACTGGTTCTCTAATCTGATTAGCTTTAAAGGCACTAATGACTATTTACCATGGTACAAAGGGCACTGATAGTCCATGCCATGATGTAGCAATAGAGATATATAAAATTCTATCATTGAATACCCCTAACCAAATGCATGTAAAAGGCAATGTTCTGAGTAACCAAAAATTTGACACCTTAGAACATTTTAGTCAAATTAGGGAGTATAATGAGATTGACTGATTTGTTCCTAGCCTTGCTAGAGAAAGTCAGGAAACAAAAGGATGAACTAAGAGCTTGAAAATCCTAGCTCAAGCTCTGAATAAATGACCTAAAAACTTGTAAGTGTTTCCTAAATGAACCTGTCTTAGTCCATTCAGACTGCCACAAAATGCCATAAACTGGTATTTTATAAGCAAGAGAAATTTGTTTCTCACAGTTCTGGAGTCTGGGAAGCCAAGATCAAGGCCATAGTAGATTTGGTGTCTGGGGAGGGTCCTCTTCCCGGTTCATAGATAAACGTCTTCTTCTGTGTCCTCACTTGGTGGAAGAGGTGAGAGTGGTCTCTGGGGCTTCTTTTATAATGACACTAATCCTGTTCCTGAAGGCTCTTCCCCTTAACTTATCACCTCCCCAAAGAGCTCACCATTGCATTAGGGGTTAGCATTTCAAAATAAGCATTTGGGGAAGGGGTACATAAACATTCATTTTATAGCAGAAACCCTCATTTCCTATAGTCAGAGCAATGAAATTTCTGAAAGCCAACCCTGAGTCTTATCCTTGGAGTGGCTATAACACAACAAAAATTGAATTCCCAACCTCACAGAGTTTCTTCTTTTAAAGTGACAGCATTTATTAGGGAGGAATGGAATTCTGAAAATTATAATGAGAATGTATAGAAAGATCTCAATGGACTTGAGTACTCTGAACCCCTCAATTCTGCCAGGTCTTCTTTGACAGTAGAAGTAGCCCTTCCAACCTATCTGAAGAATTTGTAATGACCCTTGTCTGAGGAATCTGTAATGACCTCCCCTGATATAGTTTCCTGGCAAGATACCACTGATTCTCCTCAGAGCGTAACCTCTACCCCCTTTGCTTCTTTTTTTTTCTTGCTCACATCTCCAGACAAGCTTCTAAAATTATGACTAGATTCAAGTCCCAGAGGGTGAGTTTCAAAGTATAACCCACAAGGAAGTACACTGCACACCAAAGAGCTGCATAACTTTTAAAATTTATGTAGACAACAATCTGTGTGGGAATGGGTATTAAGGGTGTGGGATAATGGGAAGGAATGCAAAGTTGATTCCATTGAAATTTATTAACATCTCACTGAGCAGAGATTCTGGATTCAATTTTTTAGTTTGAGGATTTAGAAAGGGCCCTAACAGTTTCTTACTGGCTAAAACATGGACAGGTTGCCTAAACTAAATGCAGTTGACTGGACTGTCTTGGTATTCTGTAGAGGAAAGTATCTAAAGGCTCAGGGAGATTGGAATGTTAGAGTAGATTTATCATGTAACACCTACTCATCCACCCTGGGAGGGTCTAGAGGACACACCTTATACCATGACTCTGAAGAATAAACTTGCGAGGGCAGCCTAGGAGCTCTGTGGTGACTCTTCTCTGTAGGTCAGTAATTACAGTGGGAGTTGCAGCTACCAAAGCAGTAATGGGAATACTCTGACTCTCACAGTCCTATGGTGTTGGCTGGTTTGATCATTGTGTCCTTAGAAAAGGAATAGATGGGAATCCTACAAAATTCTTACTTGATCTGTATAAGTGGAGGAGCTCTAGGTCAAGGGAACAGAAGTCTTACTAACTTGAATTACCCAAATAGAGTTTATGGAGTAAATTGTGTCACCCCAAATTCATATGTTGAAGGCTAATCCCCAATAGGACTATATTTGAAGTTAGACCCTTTAAAGAGGTAATTAAATTTAAATGAGCTCTTATGGGTGGGGCCCTAGTTCAATATGATCAGTATTCTTATAAGAAGAGGAAGAGACACCATGAATGGGTGAGCACATAGAAGAGGCCATGTGAAGACACAGTGAGAAGGAAGTGACCAGCTACAAACCAAGGAGAGTGTCTCAGGAGAAACCAAACCTGCCAATACCTTGATGTTGGACTTCCAGCCTTTAGAACTGTGATAAAATAAATTTCTCTTGGTTAAGCTGTCAGTCTGTGGTATTTTAAATGGCAGCTCTAGCAAACTAAGACAGACAGTCATGGTTCCTCAATCCCCAGGCTTGGGCCAGGTCATGGATATAGAACCTCTTTAATGAAGGGGAGGTTAGGGCCCCCTTGGGAGAAGATCCTGCTACAGTGCCAAAGATTAATATTATTAATCTTCCCTAAATGGACCTACAGCTTTTATCAGGGTGACTGTGCACTGAGGAAAAAGAAATAGTGAGACTTTTGGAGGATTACTGTATACTGGCTCTGGACTGACGCTAATTCCAAAAGACTCAAAACATCACTGTGGTCCACCAGTCAGGGTAGGAGCTCACGGAGGTCAGGTGATCAATAATGTTTTATCTCAGATTCATAGTAAAATGAGTTTGGTGGGTCCCTGAACCAATCTGTGGTTATTCCTGGCATGCATATTTAGAATGGCCATACTCAGAAAATGGCAGAATTCATGCATTGGTTCCCTTACTTATGGAATGAAGGCATAATAGTGAGAAAGTTTAAGTAGAAACTGCTAGAACTGTCTCAACCTAGGAAAACAGTGAACCTCCAAAATACTGCATTCCTGGAGGGATTTCAGAGATTAATGCCACCATCAAGGACTTGAAACATGCAAGGGTGGTGATTCCCATCACATCCCCATTCAACTCTCCTGTGTGGCTTGTGTAGAAGACAAGAGGATCTAGGAGAATTGTAGTGGATTATTGTAAACATAACCAGATGGTGACTCCGATTGCAGCTGCTATTCCAGATGCAATTTCATTGCTTGAGCAAATCAATACTTCCCCTGGTACCTGACAGCATCTATTGAGCTGGCTGGTGAATGCCTCTTTTTCTTTTCTTTTTTCCCTTAATATCTGTTAGTAAAAACCACTAGAAGCAGTTCAATTACAGCTGGCAAGGGCAGCAATACACCTTTACTCTTCTTCCTCTAGAATATATCAACTTCCCATCCCTAAGTCATAACTTAGTCCACAGAGACCATGATTATCTTTTTCTTCCATAAGATAACACATTGTCTGTTACATTGATAATATGATGCTGATTAGGCCATGCAGAGCCTTAGGCTTTTGGAACAAAGCCCTGCCATCCTCTGTAGATACCTACTGTCTTTTTGATAAACAGCTTTTGGTTTGCTACTGGGCCTTAGTAGAGACAGAACACTTAACCACAGACCACCACATTTCCATGTGACCTGAGCTATACATCATGAACTTGCTGTTGCTGACACACCTGTCAAGCTGGTTGTGTACAGTGCCATTCCATTATCAACTAGAAGTTGTATATATAAGATTGAAGTTAAGCAAGTCCTGAAGGCATGTAATAATTATGTGAGAAAGTAGCCCAAATGACCATGGTCCCTACTCCTGACAAATTACTTTCTCCAAATCTGTACCTCTGGCTTCTTGGGGCATTCTCTATGTTCAGCTGGACTGAGGAAGAGAGAACTTAATCTTGGTTTACATATGGTTCTTCATGCTACAGTAGACAATTGCAATGCTACCATCATTTTCTGGCACACCACTGAAGGACAGTGGTGAAGAGAAATATTCTTAGTGGATTTTGCTCAGAAAGGGAAATAGCCAGATGTATGAGTCTATACTGATTCATGGGCTGTGGTCATTGGTTTGGCTGTATGTCAGAAGCTTTGGTGGAACATCATTAAAAAATTGGTAACGAAGAGGTCTGGGGAAGAGGCATGTGGGTGAACCTCTCTGAATAGGCAAAAACCATGAAGATACTTGTGTCCCATGTGAGTGTTCACTAAGTGTAATCACAGCAGAAGAGGATATTGATAATTATGTGTATAGGATAGTCTATTCTGGGGATATCAGTAAACTTCTTTTCCCCACGGTTTTTTGTTGTTACCCAGTGGGTTCATGAACAAAGTGGCCATGGTGGCAGGGATGGAGGTTATGCATGGGTTCAGCAACATGGACTTACACTCACCAAGGCTGACCTGGTTATAGCTACTGCTGAGTTTCCAGTCTGCTAATGGCTGACACTGAGTGTCTGATATGGCACCATTTCAAGGTGATCGGCCAGCTACTTGGTGGCAGGTTGATTACAGTGCACTACTTCCATCATGAAAGGGACAGTGCTTTGTTCTTACTGGAATAGACGTTTATTCTGGCTATGGATTTGCCTTTTCAGCATGCAATGCTTCTGCCAAAACTATCGCCTGTGGACTTACGAATGCCTTTTCTCCCATAGTAATGTTCCACAGAGCATGGCTTCTGATCAAGGGACTCACTTCTTAGTAAATAAGTGTGGCAGTGTGCCCCTGCTCTTGGAATTCATAATCTTTACTGTGTTCCCCAGCATCCTGAAGCATCTGGCTTGAAGACACAGTGGAATGGCCTTTTGAAGACTCACAATGCCGGCCAGGGGTAATACCTTCCAGTGCTGAAACAGTGTCATTCAGCATGCTGTACATGCTCTAAATCAGCATTTAATATATGCTTCTGTTCTTCCATAGCTAGGGTTCATGAGTCCAGCAAACAAGGAGTGGAAATGGTCATGGAACTATTTACTATTACTCCTAATGATTCACTATCAAAACATTTTCTTTCTGCCTTCATGACCTTATTCTCTGTTGTTGTAGAGATATTATAAAGGTTCTAGAGGGAGGGATGCTGTGTCCACTAGGAGATGCAGCAATTCTGTTGCACTGAAGTTAAGACTGCCATGTGGCCACTTTGGGCTCCTTCATGCCTCTAAATCAATAGGCAAAGAAGGGAGTTTCTGTGCTGTCTGGGGTGATTGTTCCTGACTACCAAGGGGATTAGGGGCTGCGAATACACAGTGGAGACAAGGAAGGGCATGTCTGGAATACAGGAGATCCCTCATGGTGTCCCTCAGTACTACCATGACCTGTGATTGAAGTCAATGGAAAACTACAGGACTACTGATGGCCTCAACCAATGAAGGTTTGGGTTACTCCAGCAGTCAAAAAAAAAAAAAAAAGCCACAAAACCATGGCCACCTGAGGTGCTTACTGAGAGCCAAGTGACTATGGAATGAGTAGTGGAAGAAAGCAGTTATAAATATCAGCTTTGACCACTTTACCAGTTGAAGAAACAAGGACTGTAATTGTTTTTTAGTAGTTCTTCCTAATTTTTCTAAACGGACTTGTGTGTGGATATATTTGTATGCATATATAAAATATTTTAGTGTTCTTCCCTCTCTTATCCCCTTATCAACCAACATAAGATATAGTAATAATAGTTAAGTTTACATCCCAGTATTAAAGTTACAAGATATCAAAGAGGAGCATGAACCACACCCAAGGACTTTGCAGCCTCTTCTGGGGAAAGAGTTAATGTATTTTCAGGTGTACACAGGATAGTTGTATCCTGTTAAGCGGAAGTATTGTTTTATTTTTGTCTTTGTTTGGAGATTATGTATGGTTTAAGGAGATCAGTATGGGAACCACGTTGACAAGGGGTAGACTATGATGGTTAATTTTATGGCTAGACTGGCTAGACTATAGTACCCAGTTATTCAATCAAACACTAATATTGGTATTGCTGTGAAGGTATTTTCTAAATGTGGTTAACATCCATCATCAGTTGATTTTAAATAAAGGAGGTTATCCTCAATAATCTCTGAGGACTGGGTGGTGGGCTTATCCAGTCACTTAAAAAGCTTTAAGAGCAACACTGAGATTTCCCTGAGGAAGAAGAAACTCCATCTGTGGATGGAAAGGTCAGGTTCCATCCGAGGGTTTCTAGCCTGATGGCTTGTCCTAGGATTTCAGACTTGCCAGACCCTCAATCATGTAAGCCAAGTCCTTAAAGTGTATACACATATACATACACACATATAATGCATATTATATCTCATATATATACTATATACATATGTATATTTTCTATATATATGTTTGCTAGGCTAACTCACAGGCTCAGGGAAATGCTATACTTTCCTGTCATGGTTTATTACAAAGGATACAAATGGACAGCCAGACGAAGAGGTACATAGGGTGAGTTCTGAAAGGGTCCTAAGCACAGGAGACTCTTCCCCTAATAGAGTTGGGGTGCACCACCCTACCAGCATGTGGATGTGTTCACGGACTTGAAAGCTCTCCAAACCTTCTGTTCAAGAGCTTTTATAATCCAATCGCCAGGCTCCCTCCCCTCCCTGGAGACCTCAGAGTTTCCACCTCTAATCCTGTGTTTTTTCTCTCTGGTGACCAGCCCCATCCTGAAACAGTCTAGGAGCCCCACCCTGAGTCACCTCATTAGCATACACTCAGGTGTGTTGCAAAGGTGTTCACTATAAATAGCCAAAGACACTTCTATGACTCAGGAAATTCCAAGGGTTTTAGGAACTCTGTGCCAGGAACCTGGGACCAAGACCAAGCATATATTTTTATTACACCACAGAGCTGTCGCTGTGTGTTTTGCTTCCAGCCTCATGTCATTCTGGAGCTCCCCAGGTCCCTACTCATTCCGGAGTCTGATTGTCCAGCTTCTCCCTGGTTGAGTCAGCAGCAGCCTCCCTCTGTCAACATCTTCCCAAAGAAATCCTTCGCTTACCTTTAGGACCCTGGCTGACAAATGTGTTGAGAACTGATACTGACATGAAAGAACCAGTAGAATGGGACGCATAGTCTTGTGTGCATATTTCATTAAGTTTGGTGAGTTTGCAGTAGTTGATATGGGCGTAAAATTCCCATTTACTTCTTTAATGAACTCTTCAATAATGGACCTCCTCCTAATTTAGCTGTTCATTATAGTAGCTAAATGGTGGTTGCTATAAAAAGACATTGTTTTGACCTCATTAAGTAAACAATATTCAAAATCAACTGGAGGAGAGCAAATCACATGGCCCAAAGTCGAGAAGGAAATTCAGTGTGTGGGGATTTTAGGGCTGGATGTGCCCTTAGCATCATCTCTTTTCTAGTATGCTAACATCTCTTGTATTAACACATTTGACCACCGTTTAACATAACCAGACAAATATTTTAAAAGGACACATTGTGAATTAAAAATTACTCTCCTTCTTGGGTGTGTTTTGCGGTTTCTGCAGCTGGAGGTTACAAGAGGCTATTTGATTAATGAACTGTTTTATTGGGATGCAAATACTGCACAATGTCATAAGATCCATATGTTGTACATTACAGAGGCATAAAACTTACCTTGGTACCAAATGGAAAATTTAAAGCATCTCTCTTGAAAACATATATCATGCCGAACAAAAAGCATGTGGGTATTTCTGGTATTTATGAAACTGATGAATGCTGTGCCAGATTTGTTTAGTTTTAGTGCTAACTTTGATCGTGTGTGTGTGTGTGTGTTTTGTATTCATCAGAGGTAATTTTACGTTTTGATTCCTATTTGTTCTGTTCAGAATAGTTGAAAAGAGCCAAACAGCTGGTTCTGATAACACACAGTAGCTATAACCTATATGGGTTAGGACTAAAATGCTAGATACTGGAAAGAAAATGTAGTTATCATAAAAGCAGTAATGGGAGATTGGAGATTGGTTGTCCGCGTATCACCAGCGAGGAGGAGCATGAGAGTGCTAATTGCCCATTTGATAAAAATCTCAGAGCAACATAACCTTTTGGGGGTATGGAGACAAACTACGCAGTGTGTGTGAATTGTGATGGGCACCAAAGCTTGGGTCATGTGGGCGATTTCACATCCAATGAAAACACTCCTGAGACCAGGCCAGGTTGCCCACCCATCTTCCCATAACCTGGGTACCTGCTCTTCATTCCTCAGCTTCTGCTCAAATATCATTTCTCAAACAACCTTTCCCTGATCACCGCCTGCCTCCATGGTCATTCTCATTCATCACACTACCTCGTTTTATTGTCTTTATGAAATTTTTCACTGCCTGAAATTATCTTCTTTCCCTATTGGTTTATTTATTTATTATATATTTCACATGAGAAAATAGGCTCTATATCAGATTTGCTTATAGGTGTAAACTCAGGTCAGTGCCTGGAACACATTAGAAACTCAATAAATAGATATTGAATGTTGAATTTGGAACATGGAGCTAATAGTAGTCCCTCTCCCCTTTTAAAGGATTCTGTGATGCTTAACTGAGATAATCCTTATAAATATGACGTGAAATGCAGGGCACAGAGTAAGTATTTGGAAACGGTTACCTAGCATTATTTCTTATCATTTATATTACTTATAATAGTAATGATGATGATGTTATACTTGCCACAAAGGCAATTTAATTGACAGCCATAGGAAGTGACTTGACTTGGTTATGTTAATTTATAACTTCACTTAAAAAATCTTGAAAGTACTGATTAACACTATGGTGCTCAAATGGTGGTGATGTTCTTTAGGGATTAGGGCATTAAGGGGGTAGACTCACAACTGAGGGACATGGTGAGCATTGTGGAGGGGAGGGGCATAACTCTAATATTTGCTAGGGAGAGGCAA